>JAOTNS010003968.1:2093666-2323666 GCA_028476615.1 Culter alburnus
TTTAAATGTAAATTAAATGACTCTACACACAAGTTGTGCTCGTCTCTTCTCCTCTGTTGTGTCGTATATCAGAGTGAAACGCTTCTAGAACAAGAACAAATGTAGGGCGATCTAGCAAATCACAACCATCCAATCAATTCCCCACGGACAAAATCAAGCCCCGCCCTACATTTGTTCTTGTTCTAGAAGTGTTTCACTCTGATATATGACACAATATGGAAGAAAAAATTATTGCAAATTCCCTTTCATGTTGACTTTAAGCATTGCAACACAACTCGAATTAACATAAAACCCAGATCAACAAATCCTTGATTGGCTCTGAACTTAAATTTAATCCTTATTGGTGCAACACACACACACACAGAGAACACCCGCTCTATCCATGACATTTGCATGTACGTTTTAACACACAGGATCAGGTGAAACAGGAAGTGGCTGCGCGTGAGGAAGCTGAGAGCAGGACGCAGCGGCTACAGGAAGAGCTGGAGACGTGTAGGAGAGAGAGAGACGCACAGAGAGTGGAGCGAGCCATGGAGCAGGTCACACACACACACACACACACACACTTAATCTTCCATCAGGTTAATGACCTCTCGTGACCTCTGACCTCACAGAAACCTGCACATCATTAGATTCACACACAAACATCAATTTATGAGCCTTAGAACTAGTGACGACACTTCTGTTTATTGATTGTCATATTTCAGCACATTAGTGAGGACATGTGACCCTCACCTGATGACGCTGCGAACACTCCTTCATAACAATCATCGTTATAGTGTTTAATGACTATAAGAATTACTGTAAAACGTTTTAATAATCACTGCTAAAGTTACAGTGCTAAATTACTGCTAAAGTTACTGTTGTTATATTTACAGTTATAGTTATTGTTATCATTATAGTTAATGTTAAATTGTTTTTATACTTACTGTTATATAGTTTTTAAAGTTAAAATCGTTATAGTTATTGTTATAGTTTTATAGTTGTTACATTATAGTTTTATATATAATCAACTAAAAGAAACAATAAAAACTATACGATTATAGTTTTTATAGTTATCATTAGTTTTAAGTTAACGTCAGTTTTTTATAGTTATTGTTAGTTTCCGCTATAGTGTTGTTAATGTTGTTATAGTTTTAATGTTATTGTTATAGTTACTGTTACAGTTGTTATCGTTATCATTATAGTTATTGTTATAGTTGTTATTATAGTTACAGCTATTTTACTGTTATAGTTAGTGTGTGTGTGTTTGTTGCAGACGCGGTTCGAGGCGCAGAAGTCTCAGATGGAGGCGGAGTTTCGTCTGTCGTTGGAGCAGCAGCTCACTGAGAGACTGACGGCTGTACAGGAAGAGAATGCGGCACACAACACACAAACTACGACAACAACACAGGTACACACACCACGAGACAAAACATCGTCACCGTTAGCCTACGGAAAGTCATCTTGATTGTGTGTGTTGCAGGAAGCAGTTGTTGGATCTGAGCGCGCGGCACGAGCGAGAGCAGGCGGCTCAGCTGGATCTCTTCAGAACACAGTTACAGGAGAGAGACGACACACTGCAGCATCTCACACACACTTACCAACACAAGTACGACTCTCTGCGTCTGTGTGTGTGTTAGACGTAATAATAATGTGTGTGATGTCATTTATGTGTGTGTGTGTGTGTGTGTGTAGACTGTCAGAGATGCAGGAGGAGCTGGTTTCCATGGCAGCGTCTAAAAGGAAGCTGGAAACACAGAGGGAGGAGCTTGTGTCCCGCCTGCAGGGAATGATGCGCTCCCATTGGGCGGAGGCATTAAGGCTGTTGACCAATCAGGAGCAGGTACGGCAGTCATTATAGTGCCAGTCTTCACAATCCTGACGTCATTATAGATCATGTGACACACTGATATATGTGTGTGTGTAGATGGAGAGTGTTTTGTCACCCATCCATCGGTGGGAAATGCCCAAAACGTCCTCTTCTCCTCCTAAGAGTGACACACGCGTGTCAGGTGATCAGTCTCTCTCTTCATTCATCCATCAGTCACACACTTCATACACATCATACGTGGTTCAGTTTTGAATTGGAAGCAGAAGGAAGGAGTTTGTTGATGGTTCTGGTTTTGTGCTGAAGCCGCTCCGCAGGCCGTGGTTCTGCATCTGTCCCGAGAGAAGGAGCGAGGGATGAGAGCCGAGGAGCCGGAGACGAGATCTCACAGAGAGACCAGCTCAAACACTGAGTTCAGCACTTCCTTCTGTCCTCTGGAGCCGCAGCTGGATCACACGGATCTGACCGGTACACACACACACACACACATACACACATACATGAACATCACTACATATAAAATACATAATAAAATGAATTTAATTAAAATATATATATATATATATATATATATATATATATAACATCATCTTATTTATTTATTTATTTATTTATTTACATTTATCTGAATGCATAAAAAGCAAATTCAAGTTTCAGATTGTAGTTTTGTTCTCATATTCCAGTTTATTTGCTCTCTGTACAATCTCCACAGAGAAACTTTAGGTCCCTCTAGTGGCAGAAATCATAAGATGCAGGTTAATGTCATTGTTTTCCACAAGAGGTCAGCAGAGACACTCAGTGACTGATCACATGATGTAATATTGATGTTTTCACTAGAATTGGACTGGAAGGAATTTTTTATTTTCAAATAAAATAGTAAAATTCAAGAATTTAGTGTTATACAGAGCATATATATATATATATATAAAATTCAAGTAACCTATAAAGGGGCATTTTTTGCCCACATATTTTAAAATTTGCAGGCATTTTTGATTTTGATGACATTTGATTTCCCATCTCTCCTGTGTGTGTGTGTGTGTGTGTGTGTTGTGTGTGTGTGTGTGTGTGTTGTAGCGCTCAGTGACTGCAGTGGATTGTGGGCCAGGCCTGTGTTCGCAGAGGATGAAACCATGAATGACAGGAAGGAGGAGATGAGAGAAACGCAAACCAACCTGAACCTGAAGCAGATTCTGAACCACAGTCAGTGTGAACCGAAGCAGAAGCTGAGCCACGCCCCCACAGACACACGGACCAATCACAGCTCCGCTGCAGAGAGTGGGCTGAACAGGGGTGGAGCTTCTGGACGATTATACTGTATTGATGCAGAGAAGGCTCCGCCCACCAGAGATGAAGCTCCGCCCAGCAGGACTCGAGTTTCCTCTCTTAATGAAGACAGACAGAGCGAGCTGCAGTATTACGTGTCAAAGGTACAACACGCACACACGACTCTACACACACACACACACACACTCTCACACGCTCACACTCTTCCTGTCTGTGGTGTCAGCTGCTGGAACGTTCCCCCGGTGACCCCGTGGACGAGCCAATCAGAGAGCAGCGGTGCGCCGAGTCGGCTGACAAGCTGCGTCATGTGAGCGAGCTGAGAGCAAACCTGGAGCAGAAACCAGATCAGCATGAGAAACAAGAGGTGCTCTGATTCGCTGAGAGATGTTTAAAGTGTTTACGCTCGTATGTGTCCGTCTGCTGTCTGTGACGTCACTCGTGAAGCTCTGAGAGCATCAGTGCTCTCATGACATCATCAGTCACATGACGTTTGCGGCTCAGAGCGTCCGACTGAGCAGAAGTGTGTGTTTGTGTGTTTCAGGCGCGCGTCTCGTCTCGTGTCGTTCAGAGCAGAAGATCGGCCGGCCGCAGAGGAGGATCTCACAGAGTCTGGAGATGATCAGTTACGCTTTTATTTATGTGCTTTATGATATCTGAAATAAAAACTCAAACGTCTTAAAGGACTGTGTTTTCCTTTCAAGTTTCAGTGAGTTTAATTAGTTTAATTAGTTGATTATTCTGACTTTCTTGTGCAGTTCTTCCTTCATCCACTAGAAGATCATCAGGTGACAGTCATTCATTCATCATCTGATCAGTCGATGAGATCTCAGAAAGAAAGACCATTATGCTTTTTGCATTGTGGCAAAAATTAATAAATGTGAAAAAATCTCATTCTGATGTTTTTCATGAGAATCAGCCTTTGCATTTGCATTCATGCATTTGACAGACGCTTTCATCCGATGCATTTGAGGGTCGCGAATTTTATTGTTTTATTTTTCGTACATGATCAATGTGCATGTCATCCCGACACCTCAGAGTCTCAAACATATATCAAGGCATTGAAATAAACAACAACAAAAAAGATTTAATCCTAATCAATAAGATTTGAATCAAATGTTGTATGACTTTATAAGATTGAATCTTGATTCTGATATGCAAAACAACAACTCAAACACGTCTGCAATAGAAAAAATTCAAAATAACTTCACATAAACATTAATAAATATTTAAATTATTAAAATAAAACTTAAATTAGTGGTAAAGAAAAGCGTGTGATCAAAGGTCTTGCTGCACTTCCTCTGCAGTGTCCAGTAGGAGGCGCTGTAGAGCCGGCGGGAGCGCCAGAGTCCGACTCGGTCCGATCCGAGGGCCCGACGCACGGATAAACGACTCAGAGCCTGTAGAACAGGAGCGTCACCTGACCAACACAAAACAATGAGTATAAAAATATTCAATCAATTCATTAATCCAATACGCTTACACATTCAGAAATAAGTAATTATTTGATTTATATGTAAATATATTATCTTTTCTACATTCGTTAGTTCAATCAGACTTTAAATTAGAATCTGTCACGCTCGTTTCAGAAACACACTACTAAACACTATTTGTATTGATGTGTAATGATGTCACACTCACGTGTCGTGCCACACAGGTAGCGTATGCAAATTTCAGCTCCTCCCCAAACGCAGCTCACTGCGGGGAAAAGCTCCGCCCCTTTGGGGAGGTCCTGGAAGGCCACGCCCAAATAGCAGTTGTCCACCACGTATCCCAGCGTCCCCGCGTCTGCGTCCAACACCACTAATATGCGATCCGGAACGCTCAAGACGTCCGTGGCTCCGCCCCCGGGGTACCGCCTCTTCCTCTTCCCATCATGCCAAAGCTGATTGGTCGAGAGCTCCCAGCCCCAGGAACACGAGGTTCCGCCTATCAACGCAGTGTATCCCGAAACCTGCAGGGGGCATTTGTGTGTGGACACCCCCAGTAGGGCGTGGCTTCCTCTCTGTTGCTCCTCCCACAGCACCTCCCATATATGAAGCCCCGTCACCGCGCCGACCGCGCCACGGACCGCATCACTGCTCTGCTCCACGCGGCCGCGACGCACACGCCCACCCGACGGACACACCTGCAGGTTGGGCGACAGGTGCGTCGGGCTCCACTGTGATCGGGGGTTTCCAGGGGCGACGGGGGGCGTGTCTAAAAGCACAGCGAGCCGAATGGGCGGGGTTACAGAAAGTGGACAGAAAGCTGATGTGGATCTCTGGTGTTTTTTAAGATGGCCGTCCCGCAGCCAGCAGCACAGTGTGAGACCCATCCAATCAGATCGCAGCAATCGCAAAATAAAAGATCAACTTCCTGTTCAGAGAAACAAAACATCCCTCAGGTCACTATAATGGACTATATGCACGGTTACTTCCTGGTTGTGTGGTTAAGTCAGCTCGGGCATTTCTGGTGAACTGTCAGCTGTTCATTCTGTATTCGCTGTACATCGACACAAAACCATCAATGGTTGACTTTTTAATGTTGTATTCATATTTTAATGCAGTTATCACATTTACCTAATTTGCCAATAAACCAGTTTTATTGATTGCAATAAAGACGAAGCTATTGGGACCGTTTAAAAACGCTGTGTCTGTAATTAGACACACACACGTTATTCTCCAGCACTTCAAATGATATTTTTAATGTGATGACCACAAACATTATTTGTTCATTCTTGTTCATTCTTTGTTCATTCGTTTAAAAATGTAGGAAATTCAACATTTGATAGAAAACACTTATTTAAAAATTAAAAAGACAATAATTACCACTTTAACCAGCAGGTGGCGGCAAAGTAGCATTTATTTGCGCATATATCAGCCATTTCCTCTAATCGTTTTTCACTTCACTTTTGACTAAATATTAAACATTATAAAATAACTAGGTTTAAAAATACATTTCGTCAATGTGAAGTATGAAATACTCAGAAAATCTCCTGAAAAACAATAACTTTTCTTGTGAATGAATGACAGAAAGCGAGCGCCGCTCTCTCTTTATAATCACAGCAGCTGTACACACAGCATCAGTATACAACATGTGAACAACCAGATGGAACAGACAAAGAAGGTTACTCTACATTAAACTTACAAAAAACAAAAAGTGAGACAGACAATCAACTAACAAAATATAAAGTGAATAAGTGTTTTGAGGGGGTTTTTAAAGGTCTGAAGAGAAGAGATATCACGAAGGTCTTGTGTTAGTTTGTTCCAGAGCAGAAGATGATATGCTGAAAGCCCTACAGCCCACACTAGATAGACGGAGCTTGGGTACTGCAGGCAAGTTTTCAGAGCTCGTTAATGCTATGTCTGACTATTTAAGTGACTATATTCTGATTATAAACTAAGTATTACACTACTGATGCTCAACACACCAGCACATGACTCTCACCGGAAGTTTTCCAGCTGGATTATATTAATGTGGAAGTTCTAAAGAACGCTCCGTGCATATAGTCCATTCAACAGTATTCAAACTAATGAGTCCATACTGTAACAATATTATTAAAAATATTATAATATTTTGTAACATAAATTATTGGTCAAACATGATATTTTAATATATATATATATTATATTATATATATATATATATAGTTTTTCATAGAATAAGCAGAGCCGGCCCGTTATATAGGCAGTATAGGCAAATGCTAAGGGCGCAATCTCGCTAGGGGCGCCAAAGAGGCCGGATGCGGGGGCGGATCTACCGGGGTGGCATCTGCCACCCTAAGAAAAAGCTTTGCCACCCCAAAATTTTCACAGAATAAAATAAGCAGTGTTTCAAGTACTGCTTTTCAGGAGCGGCACTTCAATATGATGACTAAAAAAATTGCGTAACGCAAAGTAATGGCAAGAAAGCACGTCTTTCAGTAAACCGTGCATGATGGTTGCACGCAGCGCGCTCAGTGTGATTCATTAACAAATGACTCTCATGAACCGATTCTTTGAGAGTCAAAAACACAGCGCAACCAAGTTCACTTACGATTTTTTTCCATATTTGTATGTGCATCGGAAATTACTGCTTCCCGGCTAACTCAGAAGTCCTGTGAGAAATGTAGTCCCATCCGAATATGTCCGAGATTAATTTTTGGCGAGCTGATTCAGCGACCGCCCGCTCCACTTTCATCATGGATAAAGGTAGCCTATTTTTGCCATCCGACGAACCAAAAACATGAAATCAATACGGAGATCCCGATGATCCGATCACAGAACTAATAGCAGAGTTGGGGTAGAATCTAAATATTTTAGTTTTTCTCGATTGCTAACACATTATAAGTGATTCAGTTGGTCCAGTTCCCAAACCATTCGTTCAGTTATCAAAACAAAGACACATTTCTCAAAACATTTAACAATGACAATATTAGGTAGCAAAACTAATGACACACACCAGTCAAAATCTGAGAGAGAGCTGAAAGAATAATTTACAGGGGTTTTAAACTTAAAACAGTACCATGTAGGCTACTTTAGATGAGGGAAATTTCACGTTGTACACCCTCAATGTTGTGATTGTCAACTTTCTTTGTAACCATTTGTTATATGTGTACTGTATTTTTTGCAGCGCTGAGAAATGATTGCCTAGGGATAGTCTTGTTTCAGAAGACCAATACACTGCTATAGTACTGTACTGTAATGAATTTAGCCAAATGTGCAGAGGATGCTGAATTTACTTTTACTGCAATTGATAGTATACTGTATTTTTGGTGCATACCAAGTTCATACTTATTTTTCTCATGCTTTTCATCTACTGCAAGATCAATTTATAATAGTAAAATGAAAAGAGGTATTTTAGTGTTCACTAGGCAGTGCAGTAGTCTGTGTATTTGTTAAGTTTGTGTGTCATCTGATGCCAAAGTTTGATTTTGTCAGACAAGAATAAGTTTTTGACTAGAACATTTTATTTTGACCTGGACGTTTGAGGTTTGTGCAAGTTGGTGTATAGTTTTGATATTGTATTTTGCTGTGAGAAGATGTTGAATTGTTTCATGAATTGTGCATTAGCAATCAAGAAAAACAATAGAGACTGAAAGTTTGAAGGACATTTATGTTGGCTTGTCATAAACCCAACTTCAAGTCTTGTTTAAAATGTAAGAACTTTGGTCAGTTATAGTCCAGAATATATGTTGAATGATTGCTAAAGTGTTGCTAGGAGATTCTGGGTGTTGCTAGGCTCTTGCTATGCAGTTGCTGGGGTGTTGCTAGAGTATGGGTTGATAGGGTGTTCTGGGTGAACACACACAGACATTACCCTCTTAATAACAGAAACTCAAAAATTGTTCTGTTGCTCTTGCACTAAAATGTGATTTATACCATTGAAGTAGCCTGTGTAATATTGATAAAACTGCTCATCTCCTTTAGTGATACAAGTTCAGACTCATTTAGAAGTTTTTCATATAGTTTATTTACTTGGTGCCAAGATGGATATTGAAATTTTGTTATTTATTAATAAATTTATTAAACAATATAGATACTTTCTGGTAATGCAATGTTTGTGAACACAATTGTGTATGTAAGGCTATAAATCGCCAAAAACTATGCATGAGCGCTTGCTTTGGTATTGCCACCCCTCATAGACCTCATGCCACCCCTTTGCTACCCTATAAATAATATTCTAGATTCACCCCTTTGGATAAATCGCAATATAAGGGGGCGCCAGAAAAAAATCTTGCCTAGGGCGCCAAAGAGGCTAGGGCCGGCACTGAGAATAAGTAATGTTTTCATTCCAATTTTTCATAGCACACTATAATATTAATTATTCTTAAAGAGGGTGTTCGCCCAAAAATTCAGATTTTTAGATGATAGAAATGAGGCTTATATATGATGACAGAATGATAATTTTTGAGTGAACTACAGTAATAAATAACCTGTGTCATTAAATTTAAAGACCTTTAAATCTCAACATGTTTGAATAGCGTTTTAATTATAAATGGTTAATAATGCTGTTAATATTCATATATTGTACTTTATTTTCTGCTCTTTAAACTGAAATGTGTTTGTTAATAAGTCAGAATCGGGCTCTTACCGTGAGTGCGCGCGCCGTGACTCCGCTCCGCTCGCTCATTCATCCCGCATTTAATTGTCACTTATCTCCTGTGCGCGCTCCCGCGATGTCAACGCCGGCCGTCACATCAAGGCCGTGACGCTTCCGCGGACGCGCTGACGTCTGCGCTTTCCCTGGTGACGTATTTCATTTCTATCCTCATAACATTTTTGGTGATATTATTATAATATCACGTTGAACTGTTCACTGAACTCACAATAATTAATTTCTCAGTGTATTAAACAGTTAAAATGTTAAACACATAATATGTATACTGTAATAAATACTGTATAAAATTTATTTTTCTATTTTTATAACATTTGTATACATATTATATGCTCCATAAGTATAATACAGTGTGTGTGTGTGTGTGTGTGTGTTTTCTACATGAATGAAGCTTTCTGAACATATCAAGTAATTTCTCAGTTTATTGAGTTACTGTAAATACTGTATCCAGAGAGTTTGTGCAGAACCATAATTCAGCAGTTTAGGGTGATGCGTGTGTTATACGACATACTGTGGTGTGTGTGTGTGTGTGTGTGTGTGTGTGTGTGTGTATAACTGTGTGTGCGTGCGTGTGTGTTTGTGTGTATAACTGTGTGTGTGTGTGTGTGTGTGTGTGTGTGTGTGTGTGTGTGTGTGTGTGTGTGTGTGTGTGTGTGTTTCAGGGGCATTTTCTCTCCACGCTCTGTTTTCCTCCCTCATCATACTCCTGCTTTGAGATCCACATCTGCTGGAAGGTTCCCTGTGGACGGACACACATGCGGTCAGTCGAACTCATCAAGATTCAGAGCTGAATCAAACACTTCTCCCTGACGCTGCTGGACAGGTGAACTCTGTAGACGTGTGTGTGTGTGATCTGTTTCCAGTGGATTTACACAGACATCCATGCATGCTTCTTGAACTAATGATTTAGTTTAAATGATTTACTGCCACAACAAAACGAACACTTCTCAAAACCTTTTCCTCTCTTCTTAGTCCTCCAGCTGACGACTTTGCCACGTTCTTCATAAACAAAACATCAGCGGCCCATTCTCCACAAACTGACAAACACATCTTAACCACAAAAACTCCATGATTTCTCAAGATTTTATTAATTTCAATTACAAACCCGATTCCAAAAAAGTTGGGACACTGTACAAATTGTGAATAAAAACAGAATGCAATGATGTGGAAGTTTCAAATTTCAATATTTTATTCAGAATACAACATAGATGACATATCAAATGTTTAAACTGAGAAATGTATCATTTTAAGGGAAAAATAAGTTGATTTTAAATTTCATGGCATCAACACAAATCAAAAAAGTTGGGACAAGGCCATGTTTACCACTGTGTGGCATCCCTCTTCCTTTTATAACAGTCTGCAAACGTCTGGGAACTGAGGAGACAAGTTGCTCAAGTTTAGGAATAGGAATGTTTCCCATTCTTGTCTAATACAGGCTTCTATTGCTCAACTGTCTTAGGTCTTCTTGTCGCATCTTCCTCTTTATGATGCGCCAAATGTTTTCTATGGGTGAAAGATCTGGACTGCAGGCTGGCCATTTCAGTACCCGGATCCTTCTTCTATGCAGCCCATGATGTTGTAATTGATGCAGTATGTGGTCTGGCATTGTCATGTTGGAAAATGCAGGTCTTCCCTGAAAGAGACGACGTCTGGATGGGAGCATATGTTGTTCTAGACTGGATATACCTTCAGCATTGATGGTGCCTTCCAGATGTGTAAGCTTGCCCATGCCACACGCACTCATGCAACCCCATACCATCAGAGAGGCAGGCTTCTGAACTGAGCGCTGATAACAACTTGGGTCGTCCTGTCCTCTTTAGTAGTCCGGATGACATGGTCCCAGTTTTCCAAAAAGAACTTCAAATTTTTGATTCGGCTGACCACAGAACATTTTCCACTTTGCCACATCCATTTTAATGAGAAAACGCCTGCGCTTCTGGGATCTGTTTAGATACGCCTTCTTTTTTGACCTATAGAGTTTTAGCCGGCAACAGGCGAATGGCACGTGGATTGTGTTCACGACAATGTTTTCTGGAGTATTCCTGAGACCCATGTTGTGATTTCCATTACAGTAGCATTCCTGTATGTGATGTGTATTTCCAATATTTTTGGCCGCAGCATTTGGGGATGGTGATCCTCTGCATCTTGACTTGAGAGACACTGCCACTCTGATCTTCTTTTTATACCCAATCATGTTGCCAATTGACCTAATAAGTTGCAATTGGTCCTCCGGTGCTGTTCCTTATATGTACATTTAACTTTTCCGGCCTCTTATTGCTACCTTCCCAACTTTTTGGAAATGTGTAGCTCTCATGAAATCCAAAATGAGCCAATATTTGTCTCACTTTCAACAGTTTGATATGTTATCTATATTCATTGTGAATAATATAAGTTTTATGAGATTTGTAATTTTTGCATTTCCTTTTTTTATTCACAATTTGTACAGTGTCCCAACTTTTTTGGAATCGGGTTTGTATTTTTCAAGATGATATTAATTTAAGTGATTTTTCAAAATTTGATGAATTTCAATGATTTTTCAAGATATTTGTTATTTCCATGATTTTGATTTTTCAGAATTTGATTAATGTCAATGACTTTTTAAGATTTTATTAATTTCAATAATTTCTGAAAATTTTATGAATTTCCATGATTTTTCACAATTTTATTAATTTCCATGATTTTTCACGATTTTATGGATTTCCATTGATTTTGCAAGATTTTGAGTTTCAATGACTTTTCAAGATCTTTTTCCTAGTCTAGAAATCACACTTTTAAATGTACTCTTCCTTTTCCGAGGCTATGGGAATCTTGGATGTTAATTAAAATTACATTCGTTGAGGGAATGAATTGAAATAAGAAATATTTCAAATGAAGCTGTTTTAGTTGATTTTAATTTGAAATCAGCCCTGACAGATCTACACGGCCCATTCTCCACACACTGACACACACTCTCTCCCCTCCTTCTATCTGCTCTTGGAGGCAGAAGTCGTCTAACTCGCATCATCTAGCTCGTGGAGTGCCTCAGGGCTCGGTGCTGGGACCGCTTCTCTTCTCTGGGATCTGTCATTCAGGATCATGGTATCAGCCTGACTCCTGCTCTAAGCTCTTGTTCTATCCAGACTGGACTATTGTAATGTAATGTTCCCAATCTGAAGCTGATATCACAAAAACTGAGCCACTAAAGTGTTTTAAAGCAGCGTTTCGATGGTAATGCGATGTCTGACTTCAAAAGTTTTCATGAATGAATTTTGAGTGTTTAGGCTTTCCAATGATGACTACTAAAATATGTGATGGGGAAAGGCAATACAAGCAGGACACTGAGAGTGCTTAAATCAGCCTGAATCTCCACTAACTGAGACTCGGAGTCTCACCAGCGACGCCAGAATGGATCCTCCGATCCAGGAGCTGAACCTCCTCTCGATGGAGCTGTTACAGGCCATGAGCTTCAGTCTCATGCTCTGCAAACACAGACAGCCGTGAGTTTGAGAAGACGAGATCAGACTGAGACAGACTGAGCGCAGGAACGCACCGGCGGCGCTTTCTGAGACAGTTCTCTGTTGAGTCTCTCGGTGAAGCCCTGCAGGAGCGTGTTTCCTCCCGTCACGATCACGCTGCCGTACAGACCCTAAACACACACACACACACACACACACTTACGCTCAGAGAACACCAGTGGTTCTGCTGCTGTTGAACACACAGGAACTGAAGCATTTGCTCTCTTACCGGCCTGATGTCGATGTCGCACATGCCGATGCTGGTGGTGACGACGTGTCCGACGCCCAGCATGGTGTTTCCAGACAGACCCTGAGAAGAGCAGCACACGCAGGTCAGCGTCACACACCATATCTCTGCTCCTGACTGTTCGTATATTCATACTTCAGTTCCATGATCACAGACATGATCTTCAGAGTACGACTTTTCCATCTGTCTGTGATTACAGGGTTCTTTTTTTTTATTTCTACTCTATAAAATTTATTTCATTGTTTGGCATAATTTGACCTTTTATATTCATTATAAAAGTGCACATGGATTTACAGGATTTTATTCATTTCCATGATTTTTCAAGATTTGATTAAATTACATAATTTTCCAAGATTTTATTAATTTCCATGATTTTTCAAGATATTAATTTCCATGATTTCTCAAGATTTGATTAAATTCCATGATTTTCCAAGATTTTATTAATTTCCATGATTTTTAACATTTTTATTAATTTTAATGACTTTTCAAGATTTTTCTAAATTTGATTAATTTCAATGATTTTTCAAAATTTGATTAAATTCCATGATTTTTCAAGATTTTATTAATTTCCATGATTTTCATGATTTTATTAATTTCCTGATTTCTCAAGATTTATTATTGTTTTTCAAGATTTTTATTTTCAATGATTTTTCAAGATTTTATCATTTTCATGTTTTTTTTTAAGATTTTATTAATTTCCATGATTTCTCAAGATTTTATTAATTTCCATGATTTTTAATATTTTTATTAATTTTAATGACTTTTCAAGATTTTTCAATATTTGATTAATTTCAATGATTTTCAAAATTTGATTAAATTCCATGATTTTCAAGATTTTTTTCATTTTCATGATTTTTCAAGATTTTATTATTTAAAGATTTTTCAAGATTTTTCAAGATTTTTAATTTAAATGATTTTTCAAGATTTTTCAAAATTTGGTTATTTCAATGATTTTTCAAGATTTTATTCATTTCCATGATTTCTCAAGATTTTATTAATTTCATTGATTTTTCAAAATTTGATTAATTTCCATGATTTTTCAAGATTTTATTAATTTTTAAGATTTATTTTCATGATTTTTCAAAATTTTGGATTTTTCAATATTTTATTAATTTCCATGATTTTGATTTTTCAAAATTTGATTGTCAATGACTTAAGATTTTATTAATTTCAATGATTTCTCAAAATTTTCAAGATTTTATGAATTTCCTGATTTTAATCTGAAATCAGCCCTGACAGATCTACAACATGATGAGACAGTGTTCGGTTCACCTTCACGTTGGAGGGATCAAACAGGCCCTCTGGGATCCGTAACCTCTCGGCTCCGTAATCTGTGCTGTAGCCGCTCGGCATCTCGTAGTGCAGCGTCGGCATCTGTGCGGCCACCCTGAACACACACGGACACGGAGATCAGATGTGTGCGTGAGTGTGTGTGATAGTGTGTGTGTGTGTGTTCCACTCACTGCTCATCGTACGGAGAGTCCGACACCTGCAGCACGGACGCCTGGAAATCCTGAATCACCTCCTGAAAGAGTCACATTCAGCGATCACACCGACACTCGCTTCACATGCGATTCATTCGTGTGTTCTTCAGATTCTTACGTTACACATGTACGTGTGCCAGGACTTGGTGACCGGAGGGAGTTTGTCTTTCTTGGTCCAGAGCGGCGGAGCTCCTTCCCTCACGGGCTCCTGACGGACACACACAGGCTCAGAGGTCACGCAGAGGTCAGATGTTACCATATCCTCTTATTATAAGAGTTTTTGGAGAACGGGAGACACGCTACCTTTGATGCGATCATGTACGGAGGAACCGTGTCGATGTTCATCTCCTGGAACAGCTCACGGCACTGCATGGTTATGAAGTCACCGGCCAGAGGAGACTTCACGATCCCTGAACACAAGAGCACACACGGCACGTCACAACACACCAGATGTTCCCTCAAGTAGCAGTCAGAAAAATCTAATCCAGGCTCTTCTATTTACCTTGCTGCAGGACGTACCCATCATGCACCGGGATGGCGGTGGTGTGCGTCGCTCCGCTGTCCAGCACGAGGCCGGTGGCTCGACCGTTAGCGAAGCTGCAGTCGATCAGGTTAAGGTGACGTGCGGCTACAAACATCATTAAAACATGAGGCAACTCAAGCGCTCTACCACTCTGGATTCTGATTGGCTGATGTTCCTGATTGGATACGCGGTGAGCACGGCGGTCTTGCACAGGAAGAAGGCGGGAATGTTGTAATGCTCGAATATGAGTTCAGTGAGTTTTTCTCGCTTCGCCCGTGAGTTCCACTGTCACGAGAGAAAACAGCACTTCTGTTGAACTGGAACAAGCTTTAAAAAGATTCTGCAGTTTGGTTCATGGTTCATGCATTCACCGGGAATCGAACCCGTGACTTTGGTGTAGCGAGCGCCATGATCTGCTGAGTGCTGATGTACTTACGGGAGCTTCAGACATCAGAACAGGGTGTAAACTGGGCTCAGATTTGATGTGTTTGCTGTAGATGTGGTCGATTATGGCTTGAAAAGCGCTCCAGTCCTCAACTATCGGGGATCAATCGAGAACACAGTAGAAACATTTTGTAGAAAATACTTTTGCAGTTCATGGGAAATCATTAAAATGTGTCATACTCATGCCGTTCTTGAGCGGAGAGATGAGCTCCACTCCGGCCCGCGGCACATGCAGAGCTGTGGTGTCGATGTAGTAACTCCGCCCACTGTTGATCTCTTGCTCCGCCCCCATGTCAGCTTGCCCCTCCTCCTCAGTGTGCACTCCTATAGTGGTGGGGAAATCTGCCTGAAATAATCAATGATAATCATGTTCTGGTTATTCCTTCAGGATGATTCTCAAATCTTTGTGTTTTGTGGGTAGATGATGTTCAGTCAGGTCTCTGTGTTTCTGCAGCGCTTTACACAGTTCAGGTTTTTCAAAGCAGCTTCACAGGAATAAACAGGAAAATAACAGTGCTGCAAAATTGATCAATTATGAAAACGGATTCAATTTCAGCTGTAAAGAAGCTTTAAACAGACAGTAGTGTCTTTATTCAGATTAATTCAGTTCAGTTCAATAACAGAGTTGATGATGCAAAGTTCAAAGTCTTTTTAACCCAAACTGAGCAAACAAAAGGCGACAGTGAGAATGTGATCTGTAATGTGATGGATAGATGGATATATGGATGAATGCACGGTTTGATGGATGGATGGATGGATGATGGATGGATGCTTGATGATGGGTGGGTGGATGGATATGATGGATGAATATGGATGGGTGGGTGGTGGATGGATGGATGGATGGATGGATGATGGTATGGATGGGGATGGATGGATGATGATGGATGGATGGGATGGATGGATGGATGATGGATGATGGATGGTGGATGGATGATGATGATGGATGGATGGGATGGAATGATGGGGTGGGGGTGATGGATGGATGATGATGATGGGATGGATGAGGATGGATATGGTGGATGGATGGATGGATGGATTGGATGGGATGGAGTTGGATGTGGATGGATGGATGGATGGATGGATGGATGGATGGATGGATGGATGGATGGATGGATGGGTGGATGGGTGGGTGGATGGATGGATGGATGATGGATGGATGGATGGATGGATGATGGATGGATGGATGGATGGATGATGGATGGATGGGATGATGGTGTGGATTGATGGAGGATGGTTGATGGATGGATGGATGGATGATGGATGGATGGATGGATGGTCGGATGGATGGATGGATGATGGACGACGGATGTGGACGGATTGGTGGACGGCGGGGATGATGGATGGATGGATGATGGATGATTACCTTGGGACAGTCCTCTCCAGCGTATCCCGCTCTAGTGGAGAACGAGCCGATGTCGACCACGGCTATTATCTAAGCTATTCATTTTTTTTAATTATATGTTTTTCCAAAGATTTATTTGAATCTCTTTTCACACACATTGCTTCAAAGCAGATTTACAGAAATTCATAATGTTAATGTTTATAATATCTGAATATCTTCTCGTCACACTGATCAGTTTGGATCTGCCGACAGGAGAGGAACATCTGGAGATGATCAACCATGGGCCGGATCAGATCTGATGTTAGTTTGATCTTCATGTCAGTGTATGAATGCGGCTGAAGTTGAATATATAAAGTCATATAATAGTTCAGCTGAAGTTATGAGCTGATATTGAGGATAATCAATAATACATAATTAATGATGCATATCTGAGTTTAATATTTCAGTCTAAGCAGTGACGTCACTGAAAGTCGTGCATTAATACACTGAAATATGGTGCAGGATTTACTTTCAGATTGTTTCCACTCAGAAATTGCTGGTATGAAATGAAAAACTCTAGGATCAAAATAAAAATCTACGTTTTTGCGCATGCGCATGACAACACATGGTGTGCGTGACGTGTGTGTGAGAGCTGTTTAAATAATGTGTGTGAATGCAGTGATGATCACCGCGGCGCTGAGGCGGGACGCTGGCGGATGCGGTTGTCATGGTGATGATGATGATGATGATGATGATCACTCATCTTACCTCCGCCGTACACGCCGCCGCTCATCGCGCGTGGATTGATCAGGATTCCGCCGCTCGTACCGGGTGTGTTCCGTTCGGTAAGGGTGATGATGGGGAAATAACGGTACCGAATATTCCAGCACGCGCACGCGCATCCTGCCGCTGTCACCGGTCACGCGCTGCTGACGGTAACCGGAGAGTGTCCGGTAGACCCTCGTGCGGTCACGTGCTGCTGTGAACGTTTATTTCATTAAATAAATATGATGGAACGTTTACATTATTTCACGTTTCAAATTAATCATACGCGTAATCAAATATGATTTGATTTCCAGCTATTTCATTTCATAAAGCTTATTTTTTCATGATAAACATGTAGGAATAGAAAACATAATTGTCTATCGGCCAAAAAAAAAAAAAAATCACATTGTACAGTAAAAGTGATATAAATTAAACACAAATACATTCATATTCATTTATTGTTCATCTGTACCTGCAGTGGAAACAGTGATCACTGTGCTGAGATTATGTAAGTGTGTGTGTTTTCAGGAAACACCTGTATCCAGATTTTTCCTAAACCAACAGACACACACACACACACACACACACACACACACGGTGTGACAAAGCATGTGACTGTCACGCGCCTCTACACTAAAATCATTATCATAAACAAACACCACAGAAATACTGTGAATTATATTCAGAGCAAAACTCAAATAATTCCGCGACATTCTGTGAATGAATCCTGTCAGTGCGCGCGCGTGCGTGCGCGCTACCGGTGATAAATTTGAATGCATTTGACTGGATTTGTTTCTCTTTGATCTAAAGATCTAAACTGCTTGTTAATTTCTTTAAATTTATATACATAATAACTTAACTGTTTTTTAATTTTTTTTTACCTCCAATTTTGGATTTATTTTCAGAAAGTTTGGGAATATTTTTCCTCTTCCTGAATTTGTCATTACCGAAACACAATAATAAATCATTTAATCAGAAGGGTCACATTGACCTGTTAAGATTTTGTTTACATCTACCTTGGAAATATATATATATTTTTTGCTATTTTTTAAAAAAGGTTTTCACAGGTAAATCAATAACAATTACAATTTTATCAATATTTCAAGTGTAATTTATGAGATTTGTTGTATTTTGAATCCGATCTTTCTTTGTAAAAGTCATAAAGTTTATCAAACTGATTTCAAAGTGAAGGATTCATTAGTTTGAATAAACATTGAATCAAACACTATAATAACATCTCAGTTGATCATTCAATATACTTTATTTCTGACAAATCATCCCATGTTTCGGTCGTGATGCACAGTTTCAGTAGTGACAGTAATGTGTTGGTAGTGACACATCACATGACACAATTTAACACATACTAAAACATATTAAAACACTAATGATTTGCATAACTGTACTAAAATTTTGTTTATTTCCCCCAAATAAATGATTATGAGTTCCTTTTGTCACTACCGGAACAATGATGTCACTACCGGAACTTCCCCACATGTTTCAGTAGTGACAATTTCAGACACTTTTGAGCTCAAAGATGATGATCAGCACATGGTTATCTAGCACAGATCTGAACAGTTGAACACACATAAACACTACATTTAATGAATAACACCCAAAAAAGTGTGTTTAATTGCAGAAAAAGGTGTTTGTTAGTGACGTTCTTGAAGCTCCACACAGATTTTCATATTTTGAACACATTTAACTCAGAATGATGATCTGCTGTGAAAGAGAGGCTGTGAGAGGAGGAACACAGGAATATCTCCTGAAGTGTGTTAAAATCAGTCTCAATGACTCAAACACACACTGTTCCGGTAGTGATGTGAACATGAGAGACACACTTTTTACATAAAGTTTCATGATATAACAATAGAAATATATATATTTTTTAAACTTCACTTTATATACAAAAAAAAAAAAAAAAAAAAAAAAAAAAACCCAACAATGGAAAAAATGCAGAAATTATTTCAACATCATTTTCACAAGTTGAAATTTAGTGTTTAGGACAGACTCCTCCCAATTGAAAGTAGCCAATAAATGATTTTATATATATTAATCTCACTGATATTGTAAATATTATTGTGGGATTCATCAGTAAACATCTTGAATGTTTTTAAGCGTGTGTTTGGTTGAGTTACAGCAGCAGAATGGCTGATCATCCGTGTGTTGCTGCATGACTGTATCCGTGTGTCTCACAGTGTAAATATCTTTGTGTGTGTTTGAGGTTCCGCCCCGGTGTCCGGTTCGCTCTCGGGACGTCACTCGCTGGACTCTCGGCTGCGCGAGGAGAGGACAGGACGGGGTGGGGGGCGCGCGCACACACCGCGGCCAGCGGCGACTTTTTCCTCTATATTTTTAACTTTCTTCTCCCTAAAAACCTCCTCATCGGCCCCGAAACACGCCGGGCGAGCGTCCCAGCGGCTGGAGAGCAGCGTCACCGACGGCACTGCGGGCGATCAGCGCGCGCGGCCTCCGCTGGAAAGTTTCTCGCCGGCGCTCGTGACAGCGGCTAAAGGACACCGGCGGGGATCTCGCGCGGCTCCGGGATTTAACGAGAGGGAGACTCGCCCGTCAGCCGCTCAAACGCTAGAGAAAATCCGTGCGAAACTGTCAGAGTTTGTGTGTAAATATAAATAGAGTGAAAGTCAGAAACGGAGAGTCGCAGCGCCCCCGCCCGCGTCCTCCGGTAACCTCACCGTGAAGATCTCATCCGGATCTACGGTTCCCGGTGAAGGTGAGTCATTTTCCCCCAAAGCTCAGTGCTGTCAATCATCATGTACAGATTAACCCTTAAAATAATATAATGTTGATCCATCAGTGAGAATATGGAGGAGAAACTGCTCAAACTGAGCAAAAATGTGCAGATATTTATATTTAGGGGAGAGCGGGGTAAGTTGTCACACTTTTCACACTGTCTAACATTTACTGAGCAACATACATCACATTGGTATAAATGTCAAACCAAATGAAAGAAGGAAGTCTTGTGCACATATGTTGTATTCATTATATTTTCATATTTAATCTCATGATGGAGTTGAATAGAGTTGAATAGAGAATGTGCTCTTGTGACAATTTGCCCCATAGGCGGGTAAGTTGTCACACTAGATTATCTAAAAATAAGAACACAACTACTTAATTGTTATTATTGATTTTAATTTTTAAATTCAAACCAGAACTGGAATATAAACAATCATGCCTAGAGAATTTGGAAAAACAATTATATTAATCCAAACACACTGAGTGGCTTAACTTTAAACTCAAACTTTGTCTGGATCTTTGTCTTTGTCTCACAGATCCATGATAACTGAATGGAAAACTGCAGATAACTCGCTTAACTTAACATGTTTAACCTCTGAACATAACTGATTTAACATGCTGAACCTCTTTTTTGAGCATGTTCTCTGTGTTTATTTGTACTGGGGCAAGTTGTCACATGTGAGTCATTGAGACAACTTGCCCCGAACTGACATGTGTGCTAATGTTGGCTAAATCTCAAGGTTCGCTCAGCATAGCACGTCAGCTAAAGTATCAAAAGATAGATAGAGCCTCTAGTTTTGGAGTTATGAAGAGTGTGACAACTTACCCCGCTCTCCCCATATGATGAAATTCTGATGCTTGTAATGACATGTTTATTACAGTGACATAAAATGCATATAAATATGTTTGATATTTAAATGCTTATTTTTATGATGATTGAGGGATGAACACATAAAACACATTCCTCAGAAGCCTGATGATCATATTCATGATTTTTCTAATAAATAATAATGGATAATCAAGTAAAGCTGCTTCAGTCCAGTTGAAATATGACTCAAAATATTTAAGTTATTGTTGTTTACTTGATAAAACAGTCTAAACCATAAATCAGCTTTGATCAGTGTTTGTGTATCAAATATGATTATAGGGTTAATGAGTTAATTAGTTTTAATGATTAAAGCATTTACCATTAAAATCACTCCTGCATTTATTAAATCTTCCTATAATGAGGAATGATGGTATAATTATGAGCAACAGAGACACAAACATGTCTGAACAGATTAGTGTGTGTGTGTGTGTGTGTGTGTGTGTGTGTGTGTGTGTGTTCATTGTGACAGCTGGAGCAGCTAAACAGCAAACACACATGACATCCTGTCTGCCCTTTAAACACCCTCTGACAGTGTGTGATGTGTGGTGTGTGTGTGTGTGTGTGGTGTGTGTGTGTGTGTGTGTGTGTGTGTGTGTGGTGTGTGAGTGTGTGTAACAGTGAATGACTGAAGTGTTTGAGTTGATGTGAAGGATTCATCAGGTCAGAGTCTGATTGATTCAGTGCTCTTCTATTGATCTGACAGTGTAATCTTTAAAGGATTAGTTCACTTCAGAATTAAAGTTCCTGATAATTTACTCTCCTCCATGTCATCCAAGATGTTCATGTCTTTCTTTCTTCAGAAGGTTTTTGAGGAAATCATTCCAGGATTTTCTCCATATAGTGGACTTCACTGGGGTTCAACGGGTTGAAGGTCCAAATGTCAGTTTCAGTGCAGCTTCAAAGAGCTCTACATGATCCCAGACGAGGAATAAGAGTCTAATCTAGAGAAACCATCGGACATTTACTAAAAAAATAAAATTATATAAATGCTCGTCTTGTTGCGCTCTGTAACGTTTCTGCTTGTTTGCAATGCAATTGTAAATAAAGAACTGGTGTTTGAATAAGTACAGAGTTTTCTGTGATGCTCCACGCATGACGAAATCACGTTGGAAAGGTCACGCGTGACGTAGGCAGAAGTACTGATCCAGTGTTTACAAAGTGAACGTTCAAAGACTAAGTCAAACGGCCTTTACTAAAAAAGGTAAAACAATGATGTCAGACGATTTTGAAGTTGGAGGAGAAAATGAGATGGAGTTTTTTGCCCTATCGTGGTACTTCCGCCTACGTCACATGTGACCTTTCCAACATGATTACGTCATGCGTGGAGCATCACAGAGCAGTGCAAGATAGGGCTGAGTAAAAAATATCGATTTCTCGATTTCAATCGATTCTCATTTTTACGAGCCGATATCGATTCTTAAATCCCAAGAATCGATTAGTCTAGTCTGTTTTCAGTTGATGAATGAGCAGAATATGTAGCTCCTCCCATCCAATAAATCACAATAATCTGTTACTTTTGATATGAAGCAAAGTCTCAGATTTCAAATGACGTCCATCTTATTATGAGATTCAAAAATAAATAGCGTTTTGGCGCTGTTTAATGTGGCGTGACGGATCGCTTTAGCGCCTCAGTTAAAGAGAAGCATGTGATCATCCTCTCCTCCGCTTTAATACCAGTTACAGCGAAATAAACATGAACATCTGAAGGTATGTTAAAATATACAAGTACAACTTACTGAAATCCGTATCATGTCTCGTGTAATCATCAATCAGTGTTCAACCTCAGAAAGACGTCAATAAACATCTTCAATGACACGTAACGTCACATTTACCTCAGAAAAACATATTCAGTGACCATAAACTCATTAGTCAGCTAGAAAAGTGCTCTAGAAAGATGAATATAGCTATGCACCATTACATATTCATTATAATGTTCTTCAATATTTAATGCATGTTTGAATAAATCAGTTATGACAGCCGCGATTTAAATGTTTATATTAAAAAAAAACACGAATTGGAGTAGAAATATGATTATGTAATTCTAAACTTTATTTATAAAATCATCATTGAGTGTAATTTAAGTGTTTGTGTATAAATAAGTTAATTTAACCTTCAATATTATTATAGTAGCACCAGCTGACTCTCATGTGTAGTTTACAGCATTAGCTGAGAGATTTTTTCCTCTAGAAAATTTGCCATGTGCTGAAACTGAAATACTACATCCAAAATAATCGATATCAAATCGAATCGAAAGCATGTGAACAGTAATCAAATCGAATTGTGAAAATTGTGTCAGTACCCAGCCCTAGTGCAAGACGAGCATTTGTGGTTAAAATGTATATAATGTTTATTTTGTTTAGAAAATGAGTGATGGTTTCTCTAGATCAGACTCTTATTCCTCGTCTGGGATCATGTAGAGCTCTTTGAAGCTGCACTGAAACTGACATTTGGACCTTCAACCCGTTGAACCCCAGTGAAGTCCACTATATGGAGAAAAATCCTGGAATGTTTTCCTTAATTTCTTTTCCACTGAAGAAAGAACGACATGAACTTCTTGGATGAGTAAATTATCAGGAAACTTTAATTCTGAAGTGAACTAATCCTTTAAACACTCAAGTGTAATATATCTCAGGAGTCACATGACGCTAACAGAACAGATTGGGCCTGTTCTTCTGCTCATTCAGAGAGTCATGTGAGATCTGAACGAAATCTCAGGCCTGTGAACGGTCCTTTTTTTAAATAATCATTTTGTGATTTATGTGACTGACATGTACACGAGTTTAAAACAGCACCGTTGGCATGGCAACACACACACACACACAGCTGGAATGTGTTAAAGCACACACACACACACACACAGAGGAAACACACAACTGGAAAGAGTTTCTCACTCTCCTGTCTTTCTGTCTTTGTGGATTTATATACGTATGGAGCAGACTGTCGGTAGTGATCATTGTATTTACTGTACAGTGCACTAGTCTTCCATTCTCAGAGGAACATTTCTCAACCCTCATGTCTGATTGGTCTGGAGAAACTGTGTACTGTGTCTCACCTCTGATTGGCTGTTGTTTTGTCTTTCAGCATGGCCGCCTCAGTGAAGGTAGCAGTGAGAGTTCGGCCCTTCAGTTCCCGCGAAAACAACCGAGATGCTAAATGTGTCATACAGATGCAGGGAAACACCACCTGTGAGCACACACACACACACACACACACAATACAGTTATTATTGTTTTATTATTAATGTAGAGTTGTAAGCACATGTGTGTTGCTCCTCTCAGGCATCTGGAACCCCAAACAGCCCAAAGAAGCAGCCAAGAACTTCAGCTTTGACTATTCCTACTGGTCTCACAGCACGGTACGATCCTGCGCTGCGTTTGCTGCTGTCGCCTGCGCTCCACGGCTCTGAACTCACTGTCCCGTGTGTGTGTGTGTGTGTGTGTGTGTGTGCAGGAGGACGACCCGGCGTTCGCGTCCCAGCGGCAGGTCTATCTGGACATCGGGGAGGAGATGCTGCTTCACGCCTTCGAGGGCTACAACGTCTGTATATTCGCCTACGGTCAGACCGGAGCAGGAAAATCCTACACCATGATGGGGAAACAAGAGCCTGGACAACAAGGCATCATCCCTCAGGTACACACACACACACACACACACACACACACACACACACTAGGCATCTGACGGTATCAAATTTTCATGTCGCGATTTATTGCTGAAGCTTTTATCATGGTATTGAAATAAGTTGCAAAAAAGGTGTTTAAGAACTCTTTTTGTAATAACTAAAAGAACTCCTAATGTTTAAATACAATAATACAATACACAAAAATATATATAAAGTAAAGTTTCACACAGACAGAAGTGCAAAAGAATGAGGCTATAAAGAACAACAGGAAACACTTTACAATAAGGTCTCATTATTTAATGCATTAACTAAGATTGAGCAACAGCTACATTTGTTACAGAAAGTATTATTTTTTGTTAATGTGAGTTAAGAAACACAACTGATCATTGTTAGTCTTATCTCAGGTCCATTAAATAAGTTCTTTTGTTTTTAGTAATGTTATTAAACAGTAACTAAGAATAATTAATGCTTTATAAGTATTTTTCATTGTCAGTTTGGTAATAATGAATTAACATGTTAACTAATGAAGCCGTATGTCTCAAAGTTTACTCAAAAACAACAAATAATCAGAACATTCTAATCATTAGGGCATGCTGTAGTCCAGATTAAAATATAAAATGTTTAAGTTTGAAAATAAATAGCCTATTAAGTCTTTAAGTATTTGGTGCTGAGATGAACAACATTGATAACATTGAAGCATTTTAAAAACTTCACTAGCAGTTGCTTTGTTTCCGGGGTAACCGCTGCATTTCTGCTGTTCCATCAGCGCCCTCTGCTGTCAGAGAGTGAATGTGCACTATCATTCAACGCGTTTGTGCACATTGGGCTTGTTTACATCTGAGCGCAGAATACAGCGATGTTGTGCATTTTATACGGTTGATGGGGAAAGTATTCTTAAATGCATTATAAAATTTTTAATAATTGGTAATAAATTATTATTCACTATATTTTGAAGAGCCCACGATAACAATATCGTGCATACTAATTATCGGATATATCGCATTACTGAATATCGGCACATGTCTAACACACAGACAGACGAGTCTTCTCATACGTGTGTTTAATGATCATGTGTCTGTCTCTCTGCAGATGTGTGAAGATCTCTTCAAACGCACCAGTGAGAACGCCGACCCAGAGCTGTCCTACTCCGTAGAGGTGCTGCTTTACACTCCTGACATCACGATATGAGAGCAATATATAAAGCCAATATAGATGATATCACAATAATTGAATGTGATGTTGACACTGCAGTGTGCTGATGTGTGTGTTCAGGTGTCCTTTATGGAGATCTACTGTGAGCGAGTACGAGATCTGCTGAACCCCAAGAGTAAAGGTGCGCTGCGAGTCCGAGAGCATCCCATCATGGGGCCGTACGTCGAGGACCTGTCCAAACTCGCTGTGACCTCCTACGAGGACATCAGAGACCTCATGGACTCGGGGAACAAGGCCCGGTACGTGTTATCCATACTAACATCAGTGTTACTCTTGAATTCTGATGAAATGTTCCTCAACTTGACTTTGATTGATTGATCAGGACGGTGGCAGCGACGAACATGAATGAGACGAGCAGTCGATCACACGCCGTCTTCACTATCGTCTTCACTCAACGCCGCCGAGATCAGCTGACCAGCCTCGACACTGAGAAGGTGTGTGTGTGTTTCAGTAAAGTGTGTGTTGGTGCATTCAGGTCATGTCAGAAAGATCACGTTTATTATTATTATTATTATTATTCATATTTTGTTGACAGTACAAAATATGATATTATTGTATATTTATGATAGAAAAGATTCAGTTTACAGTGTCTTCAAGTTTCTGTATATTTAATTTAATATAATGTAACTTTATTTCAGTTAACAAACATGTTTTTTGCATGGGCTTGAATGTGGCATGTGCATGTGATTTCTGTGTGTCATGTGTTCTCTCGCATGTGATTACTGTGAGTCACATGTTATCTGGTGTGCGTGTGATTTCTGTGCGTCACGTGTTCTCTGCTGTGTGATTTCTGTGCGTCACATGTTCTCTGGCATGTACGTGTGATTTCTGTGAGTCACCTGTTCTCTGGCGTGTGTGTGTGATTTCTGTCCGTCACGTGTTCTCTGGCATGTGCGTGTGATTTCTGTGAGTCACCTGTTCTCTGCTGTGTGATTTCTGTGCGTCACATGTTCTCTGGCGTGTGCGTGTGATTTCTGTGTGTCACGTGTTCTCTGGCATGTACGTGTGATTTCTGTGAGTCACCTGTTCTCTGGCGTGTGTGTGTGATTTCTGTCCGTCACGTGTTCTCTGGCATGTGCGTGTGATTTCTGTGAGTCACCTGTTCTCTGGCGTGTGTGTGATTTCTGTGTCATGTGTTCTCTGCCGTGTGCGTGTGATTTGTGAGTCTTCTCTGGCGTGTGTGTGTGATTTCTGTGAGTCACCTGTTCTCTGGCGTGTGTGTGTGATTTCTGTGAGTCACCTGTTCTCTGGCGTGTGTGTGTGATTTCTGTGGTCACGTGTTCTCTGGCGTGTGTGTTGATCTGTGCGTCACGTGTTCTCTGGCTGTGTGTGGATTTCTGTGAGTCACCTGTTCTCTGCCGTGTGTGATTTCTGTGTGTGTTCTCTGTGTGTGTGATTCTGTGCGTCACGTGTTCTCTGCCATGTGCGTGTGATTTCTGTGAGTCACCTGTTCTCTGGCGTGTGTGATTTCTGTCCGTCATGTGTTCTCTGCGTGTGCATGTGATTTCTGTGAGTCACGGTTCTCTGTGCGTGTGATTTCTGTGTGTCACGTGTTCTCTGGCGTGTGTGTGTGATTTCTGTGAGTCACCTGTTCTCTGGCGTGTGTGATTTCTGTCCGTCATGTGTTCTCTGCCGTGTGCGTGTGATTTCTGTGTGTCACATGTTCTCTTCTGTGTGTCACGTGTGCGTGTGATTTCTGTGTGTCACGGTTTCTCTGCCGTGTGCGTGTGATTTCTGTGTATCACGTGTTCTCTGCCATGTGCATGATTTCTGTGTGTCACATGTTCTCTGCCGTGTGCATGTGATTTCTGTGCGTCATGTGTTCTCTGCCGTGTGCGTGTGATTTCTGTGAGTCTGTTCTCTGCCATGTGCGTGTGATTTCTGTGTGTCACGTGTTCTCTGGCGTGTGCATGTGATTTCTGTGAGTCACGTGTTCTCTGGCATGTGCGTGTGATTTCTGTGTGTCACTTTTCTCTGCTGTGTGCGTGTGATTTCTGTGCGTCATGTGTTCTCTGCTGTGTGCGTGTGATTTCTGTGAGTCATGTGTTCTCTGTGTGATTTCTGTGTGTCACGTGTTCTCTGGCGTGTGCGTGTGATTTCTGTGTCCTGTGCGTGTGATTTCTGTGTGTGTCTCTGGCGTATGCGTGTTCGTCACGTGTTCTCTGGCGTGTGTGCATGATTTCTGTGCGTCATGTGTTCTCTGCCGTGTGCGTGTGATTTCTGTGTGTCACATGCTCTCTGGCGTGTACGTGTGATTTCTGTGTTACACGTGTTCTCTGCCGTGTGCTTGTGATTTCTGTGTGTCACGTGTTCTCTGCCGTGTGCGTGTGATTTCTGTGCACGTGTTCTCTGGCGTATGCGTGTGATTTCTGTCCGTCACGTGTTCTCTGGCGTGTGTGCATGATTCTGTTTCTCTGCCGTGTGCGTGTGATTTCTGTGTGTCACTGCTCTCTGGCGTGTCGTGTGATTTCTGTGTGTCACGTGTTCTCTGCCGTGTGCGTGTGATTTCTGTGTGTCACTGTCTCTTGCGTGTGTGCGTGTGATTCTGTGTTCACTGTTCTCTGGCGTGTGCGTGTGATTTCTGTGTATCACGTGTTCTCTGCCGTGTGCGTGTGATTTCTGTGTGTCACGTGTTCTCTGCCGTGTGCGTGTGATTTCTGTGTGTCACATGCTCTCTGGCGTGTGCGTGTGATTTCTGTGTCACGTGTTCTCTGCCGTGTGCGTGTGATTTCTGTGTGTCACATGCTCTCTGGCGTGTGCGTGTGATTTCTGTGTATCACGTGTTCTCTGCCGTGTGCGTGTGATTTCTGTGCGTCACATGTTCTCTGGCGTGTGCGTGTGATTCTGTGTACACGTGTCTCTGCTGTGCGTGTGATTTCTGTGAGTCACGTGTTCTCGCCGTGTGCGGTGATTTCTATCTGTCATTCTCGTGTGTGCGTGATTCTGTGCGTCATGTGTTCTGGCGTGTGATTTCTGTGTGGTTCGCTGTGATTTCTGTGTCGTTCTCTGTGATTTCTGTGTATCACGTGTTCTCTGCCGTGTGCGTGTGATTTCTGTGCGTCACATGTTCTCTGGCGTGTGCGTGTGATTTCTGTGTATCGTGTTCTCTGCCGTGTGCGTGTGATTTCTGTGCATCACATGTTCTCTGCCGTGTGCGTGTGATCACGTGTTCTCTGCCGTGTGCGTGTGATTTCATCACATGTTCTCTGCCGTGTGATTTCTCGTGTTCGCGTGTGTGATTCTATCTGTCACGTGTTCTTTGGCGTGTGTGCGTGATTTCTGTGCGTCATGTGTTCTCTGGCGTGTGATTTCTGTGTGTCACGTTCGCTGGCATGTGATTTCTGTGCGTCACATGTTCTCTGGTGTGTGCGTGTGATTTCTGTGAATCATGTGTTCTCTGCCGTGTGCAGGTCAGTAAGGTGAGTCTGGTGGATTTGGCGGGAAGCGAGCGGGCGGATTCATCCGGAGCCAAAGGCCTGAGATTAAAGGTACCGCACTGATGTTTCCATCCGTAATGAAGAGGCAGCGTCTCCTTCTTTCACTCACACAAACTCTGTCTGTCCTTCAGGAAGGCGCTAACATTAATAAATCTCTCACCACTCTGGGGAAGGTCATCTCCGCTCTGGCTGAAATGGTGAGTTGATTCATATAATGATTCACCTGTCATCATCTACTGCTGCAAACCCGTATGAATGCCTGGGAAATATAGAAGTGCTCCATCTTTAGAAAAATGTTCATGCTGCTGTTTCTAAAGACAATGAAAGTACATGGGATTCAAACACATGAAATGACTCGATGCTTTTGTTTGTCAGTCATTATCATTGTGTGGTAAAGGGCAGCGTGAACTTCCTGCTGAACGTCTCCTTCATGTTCCACAGAAGAAAGAAACTCATACGGGCTTGTAATGAGATGTCATGTCATAGAGAAGCTGCTGATGTATTTCTGTACCATTTGAAGCCTTACTCTGTTAAATGACTGTGATGAGTGTGTGTTTGTGTTTATATGTGACGAACAGCAAACCAGCAAAAGAAAGAAAAGTGAGTTCATTCCCTACCGAGACTCAGTGCTCACCTGGATCCTGAAGGAGAACCTGGGTAAGACACTCACACACACACACACAAACATTCACACACACACAGAAACTGTATTGGTTATGAAACGTGTGTGTTTCAGGTGGTAATTCTCGTACTGCTATGATCGCTGCTCTCAGTCCTGCAGATATTAACTATGAGGAGACGCTCAGCACACTCAGGTACATCAATCAATCAATCAATCAATGGATGAACCTCCCATCACTGCGACTGTCACAGCTTGCATGTGTGTGTGTGTGTGTGTGTGTGTGTGTGTAGATATGCTGACCGTGCAAAGCAGATCCGCTGTAATGCTGTAATTAATGAAGATCCAAACGCTCGTCTGATCCGAGAGCTGAAGGAGGAAGTGAACAGACTCAGAGACCTGCTGCTGTCACAAGGGCTGAGCCGACTGATGGCTGCTCCAGGTACACACACACACACACACACACACACACACACACACACATCAGTCAACCACAAAAAACATGTTTAAAATGTCTCTCTGTTTGTCTTTTAGCTGCTGAAGTCAATAACAACCGTGTTGGCGTCACTCTTATGCCTGCTGATCCCGCCTCTAATGGAGCCCCGCCCACCTCTGCACCTGTCACAGGAGAAGGCCCCGCCTCTGAGAGTGACCCCGCCCCACTGGATGGCCACAGCCAATTAGAAGAGTTTCAGGGCGAGATGATTACCAATGAGGAAGCAGTTGAGAGACTGAAGGTATGAGAGGGCGGAGCATGAATTAATCACACCTGACTTTAACCAGTCAGCATCCTGCGCTCAAACAAACCATTAATGTGTGTGTGTGTGTGTGTGTGTGTGTGTGCAGGAAACAGAGAAGATCATCGCTGAGCTGAATGAGACGTGGGAGGAGAAACTGAGGAAGACTGAGTCTATACGACTGGAAAGGTAAAGCGCGCTGGTCTTACTGTGTCAGGTGATACTGGACACACACAGTAACGTGATCATGTGATCCGTGTGTTTCCATGGGCAGGGAGTCGATTCTGGCAGAGATGGGTGTGTCCATTAAGGAGGATGGAGGAACTGTTGGAGTGTTTTCACCTAAAGGGGTCAGTACACACACACACTCACACTCACACAGCTGTATAATACATAAACACACTCAGTGTACAGATACTTTCGTGTGTGTGTGTTTCAGACTCCTCATCTGGTGAATCTAAACGAGGATCCTCTGATGTCCGAGTGTCTGCTGTACTACATCAAAGAGGGTGTGACCAGGTGACTGAATCAAAACCATTGTGATCTGGTTCAAACTGAATCAAAACCATCAGCTTCTAGTTCAAACTGAATCAAAACCGCCGTGATCTGGTTCAGACTGAATCAAAACCATCGTGATCTGGTTCAGACTCAAAACCATCATGATCTGGTTCAGACTGAATCAAAACCTCAACTGAATCAAAACCATCAGCTTCTAGTTCAAACTGAATCAAAACCGTTGTGATCTGGTTCAAACTGAATCAAAACCATCATGATCTGGTTCAGACTGAATCAAAACCATTGTGATCTGGTTCAGACTGAATCAAAACCATCAGCTTCTAGTTCAATGAATCAAAACTGTTGTGATCTGGTTCAGACTGAATCAAAATCATCATGATCTGGTTCAGACTGAATCAAAATCATCATGATCTGGTTCAGACGGAGCTGTAGGAGTTTGTGAGATTGTAACAAACACCAGATCACTTTGAAAATAAATTGTGTAAAACTAAAAAACGTTTTCTAATTTAAATTCTCTGATCTGATGAATGATTGTTTATGGATCATGTGTGCTGATATATTCATCAGTGTGTGTGTGTGTGTGTGTGTGTGTGTGTGTGTTTCTAGGGTTGGTCAGAAGGATGTGGACATTAAGCTCAGCGGTCAGTTTATTAAAGAGCAGCACTGTGTGTTTTACAGCTACATCAACCACAACGGAGAAGGTAAGAGTGTGTGTGTGTGTGTGTGTGTGTGAGGGTGTGAGTGTGTGTGTGTGTGTGTGTGTGTGTGTGTGTGTGTGTGTGTGTGTGTGTGTGTAGCACTGCACAGTAAGCTGGTAGTATCAGTTCCTGTATAGTGAATCCAGAACCTGCAGTAGTGACTCATCCACACCATAATAGAGGAAAAGCTACACTGTAAATTCCATTTTTATAGGATTTAATGGACTATACGCACGGAGTGTTCTTTAGAACTTCCGCATTAATATAATCCAGCTGGAAAACTTCCGGTGAGAGTCATGTGCTGGTGTGTTGAGCATCAGTAGTGTAATACTTAGTCTATAATCAGAATATAGTCACTTAAATAGTCAGGCATTAATTTAGTTATTCAAACGCAAGACGGCATAAAAAATAAATAAAGACGCTCCTCAGTGTTCCTCCTCGACTAAATTCAATTCGACCATCAGTTTTCACACTTTTATGTGAAAAAAAGCTTCAAAAATTGAATATTTATTGTGCACTTTAGTTAGATTAATTGAATAAATGTGTGTTTTCACAAGTGTGCTGAAATCATTGACTGACAGCTGCTGTGATTATAAAGAGAGAGCGGCGCTCGCTTTCTGTCATTCATTCACAAGAAAAGTTATTGTTTTTCAGGAGATTTTTTGAGTATTTCATACTTCACATTGACAAAATGTATTTTTAAACCTAGTTATTTCATAATGTTTAATATTTAGTCAAAAGCGAAGTGAAAAACGATTAGAGGAAATGGCTGATAAATGCGCAAATAAATGCTACTTTGCCGCCACCTGCTGGTTAAAGTGGTAATTATTGTAATTGTAAAACTTATTAAATAAGTGTTTTCTATCAAATGTTGAATTTCCTACATTTTTAAACGTCCGGTTTTACAATGGAGACAATCTCAGAAGGATGAACAAATAATGTTTGTGGTCATCACATTAAAATATCATTTGAAGTGCTGGAAAATAATATGTGTGTGTGTAATTACAGACACAGCGTTTTTAAATGGTCCCAATAACTTCGTCTTTATTGAAATCAATAAAACTGGTTTATTGGCAAATTAGGTAAATGTGATAACTGCATTAAAATATGAATACAACATCATAAAGTCAACCATTGATGGTTTTGTGTCGATGTACAGCGAATACAGAATGAACAGCTGACAGTTCACCAGAAATGCCCGAGCTGACTTAACCATAACAAGGAAGTAACCGTGCATATAGTCCATTGGATTCTGTGACTTTATCTGCGTTTTCAACATCACAAAATCACACTGAAGGCAGAATATATAGATGTGTGTGTGTGTGTGTGTGTGTATTTGTGTCAGTAACACACACTCATGTACTGTGCTGGTTTTCTCTCTGACGGTGGAACAGTCGCTGGGATTTGACACAGGTATCATCTGAACGATCGTCATTCATGTCCTTCCTCCTCATGCTCCTCCTGTTATAAATGTCACTTCTGCTCCTCTTTCACTTGTTCAAACAGTCTTTCTGTGTGTCAGTCGAGTTTCTCTGTGCTGTTTATGTGCTTCATTAGCATGAAACCAAACCACTGGAGCGCTTCGACATCCCACTGTGACTCATTTCAAATGATGTTATTTGCATGTGAATGAATCCTTGACCAATGAAAGCTGCTCGACCTCATTTGATCATTTCCCTTATTTTAACTCATGTTGTGTTTGGGCCATTTTGGCCCAGAAGGGATGCTCTTTTTTTTTAGTGCTAGTAGGATAATATAAGTTTATAAATTTTTGGTGATAATATAGTGTAATGAGAGATTTTAAAAAGGCGAGTCATTTTTGACTTGGAACATGAAATTAGGAAGTGAAAGAGTTAATCTTGATGGACGCTTTCATAACAAGTGCGGCCTAACATGAGCTGGGGTCTTCTTCGGTCAGCTGTGAGCCCCGCCCCTCTTAGGGAGGAGCCCCGCCCTCCTCATTAGCATACCGTATCCACCATCACACCGTGCTCACGCAGATCCCTCACTTCCTGTGTGTCTGTAGTGGACGTGACTCTGGAGCCGCTGGAGGGAGCGGAGACGTACGTGAACGGCAAGCAGATCAGCGAGTGTGTGCGGCTCAGACAGGGTGAGTGTGTTTGCGTGAACTTGAGCCCGCCGTCCTCGTGATCACCCTGAGCTCAACCTCTCGTGTCGCAGGAAACCGCATCGTGATGGGCAAGAACCACGTGTTCCGATTCAACCACCCGGAGCAGGCGCGTCTGGAGCGAGAGCGCAGCAGCTGTCTGGAGCAGCAGGGGGAGCCGGTGGACTGGAACTACGCTCAGAGAGAACTGCTGGAGAAGCAGGGCATCGACATCAAACTGGAGATGGAGAGGAGGTCAGATGCTTTTCTTCTCTATTGTGCCGTATATCCGAGTGAAACGCTTCGCAAACAAGAACAAATGTAGGGCGGGGCTTGATTTTGTCTGTGGGGAATTGATTGGATGGTTGTGGTTTGCTATTGGTGGATCTCATGTGAGTGACAGGTTGCCCCGCCCTCATCATCAGAGAAGAGAAGAGATGCTGCAAGAGGAAGATATTCTGATTCAAGATTATGAGGAACATGAATTTAACACAATAATGATGTGCACCCATAAATCATTTATGATAAACACTGCAATATTACATAAAAATACAAGAATTTTGATCTCATGGTGACTAACAGAACACTACATTTTTACAATATTTAAAAAAATAACAACTGTATTCTATTTATTATTATGATTTTTTTTTTGTTACACTTTACAATAAGGTTCCATTTGTTAACTTAATTACATTAGTTAACATGAACTAACAATGTGCAATACTTCTAAAGCATTTATTAAACAACATTTAACCCTCTGCCGCTGCTCGAATGGCGGTCAAAACTTTTATATCATTTAAATGAATCTACTTTATTTTAGTTTGATCATGTTTTTTATTTAATATTTTATATTTTTAGGAGATTTTAAGCTACTAAATTACATTATGGAATAATTATGATCCATTTATTACCCGTTAACTCTTTCCCCACCAGAGTTTTTTTTTTTAAAAAAAAGCATTTTTGTTAATTTTCATAAAACTTCCATGGCCTCCAGAATATTTTGTTATATCTGAATGTGCAATATCAAAAGAAAGAACAGAAAAATGTATTTTTCTTTAGACTACACGTTTTTTTTCATAGACTACATCGTGCGTCAGCAATGCTTCTATTGCTTCTTCGTCTTTTGCAGTAGCGCCCCCTAACGTATAACAATGAAAACACGGAAAGCCGGAAAATTCTGTTAATGGCGGGGAAAGAGTTAACCATTTTTTGAGCATAGACCTTAAACTGTCATAAATCTAAAATGTTTTGGAGCACAGACTGAAGTTTGGTCTCTTTTAGAGAAGACTCTTTGCAGATTATTGTTGAAGTGAAAAAAGTTTTTTTTTTACTAAAAAATAATTTAAAAAATACTACTTTTAAAACTTTATGAAATATATGTTTTCCAAAACATGTTTTACTCTAAAACTGTGGGGGAAATCAAAGCCATACATCTAAACAAGTTATGCTCCAAATTTGAGGTTGATATCTCAAAAAATGAGCTTTCAGTCAGAGTTTGTTTGGGTGCAGTACCAAACGCTTCCACTAGATGAGATTCGCTTCCCATTAGTTTTCAATGCAGTTCATTTTTGATGGCAAACAGTACAAGTGTGACCTTTTCGAATCATGTCCATGATTTTTTTTGTGTTCACATATCAAGTGCCAAAACCTTGACCAAGTTTCATACCATTCTAATGAAGTAAATAGTAAGAAGTTGTTAGTGTTTTTCTGGTTCTACTATGTCAGAAGTTAGTCTGAAGTCTGTAACTAAAACTCCAGATGATCATCAATGTCCTATAAGTAAATAACTGGACATGAAATATTGATTTGAGTTGAAATATTCAAAACTCAATGCTTTTGTGAGGGAAAACAGTTTCAAGCAAGCGATTTTAAAACAAACAAGTTCAAACAAGGCAAACATTTATTGGACAATGTACAGTCACATGGCTTATTACACCAAATAAATAATTATGTGTACATGAAATATCGAAATTTCACCTCTGTTTTGAGCTATAAGTGTACACAACAGTTGTTCTGCGAACAAGTCGAAGGAAGTGTTATTGTACAGTATTACAAATGAGGTTTTGAGAGGTTTAGCTCACTTCTGGGTTCAAAGTTTGGTTCAGTAGGTGGACGTGTGCTGACTCCATCTGTGTTTGTCTCAGGCTACAGGATGTGGAGACTCAGTATCGCCGCGAGAAAGAGGAAGCAGATCTACTGCTGGAGCAACAGAGACTGGTGAGAGACACAATCACCTTTAACCTGCTGTGACGGTCACTACTGCTCTAAACCACCAGACACGATTCATTTGTGTGTGTGTGTGTGTGTGTGTGTGTTCAGTACGCAGATTCAGACAGTGGCGATGATTCTGATAAACGCTCATGTGAAGAGAGCTGGAGACTCATTTCCTCCCTGAGAGAGAAACTACCAGCTAACAAGGTATCAGACACACACTAACCTAAACATAAAATATAAAAATAAAAACTTAACGTATGTTCCTGCACAGAAGTCACATGTTCATCATTCATGTTTCCTAACCGTGTGACTGTTTCAGGTTCAGTCCATCGTGAAGCGCTGTGGTTTACCCAGCAGCGGCAAACGGCGCGAGCCGCTCCGCGTCTACCAGATCCCGCAGCGCAGGAGGATCAGCAAAGACCCCGAGCAGGTGACCATGAGCGACCTGAAGCTGCAGGCGGTGAAGGAGATCTGCTACGAGGTGGCGCTCGGAGACTTCAGACACTCGCGCCGCGAGATGGAGGCGCTGGCCATCGTGAAGATGAAGGAGCTGAGCCGCATGTACGGCAGACGGGACGCGGCGGAGAAGGACGCGTGGAGGGAGGTGGCGCAGGACGTGTGGGACACGGTGGGCATCGGAGACGGGCGGCCGCAGGAGACGGACGCCTGCGCAGACGGAGAGAACGGAAGGAGCGGCGTGTACGACCTGAAAGCACACATCGACAAACTGACGGACATTTTACAAGAGGTCAAAGAGCAGAACAACATGAAGGACGAGGAGATCAAAGCCCTCCGAGACCGAATGATGAAGATGGAGAGCATCATACCAGGAGTGCAGGTACACACACACACACACACACACACACACAAACACTCACATGCACCACGTTCCAAATTATTATGCAAGTGACATATCAGAATAATTTGGAATGCGGTGTAGACACAAAGCGTTCAGTAATTGTGTTTGTGTTCGTGTAGGACGATGATGAATCAGAGGATCTGAGCGCAGACGGCGATCAGGGGCGGGGCGATGAGGAGGATGGGCATGGCTCTCTGGAGCTCTCCTCCCCAAAGAAGAGCGCGTGTCGCGGCTGATGGAAGAAGACCCCGCCTTCCGGAGGGGCCGCCTGCGCTGGCTCAAACAGGAGCAGACACGCCTGCACAACCTGCAGCAGCAGCAGATCACCAAGCGGCTGCGCAGAGGGGGCGGGGCCGTGGGCGCGGAGGGCGTGGTCCACCTTCCCGGAACGGGACGCTTCATTCCCCCGCAGGACTGCAAGCTGAAATTCCCCTTCAAGAGCAACCCGCAGCACCGGCTCTCCTGGGGACCGAACATGTCCGTCGCGGCAGACGAGGACCGAGGCCCCGTCCCCGTCCCCGGCATGCCCTTACTCCCTCTACCGTTCCAAATGCCGGTCGTCATGCGCGCGCCCTCCCCCAGTCGGCCCTGGCAACCTCGCCACTACAGCAACGGTAACTATGGAAACGGCAATCACGTTCCCCAGCAGCAGCACTGGCGCTACAGGCGAAACTCGCTGGATGGCTCCACCATGCCTGGCAACCAGGGTTACTACAGCAACGGGCACCACCAACACAACAACGGCTCGCAGCAGACAGGTCGCGGTCGCTATCGGCAACAGTCGCCGGGCCCTTGCGTACGTGGGGAGGGGGCGTACATGCAAACGTACGTCAATCATCAGCGACCCGCAGCCCAGACCTACCAGACTCTACCGCACGCGTTCACTGATCAACAGCACGGCAAACACCAAAAACCGCAGGGCTACGTCACCCCGCCGCGCATGAGACGGCAGTACAGCGCCCCCGACCTGAAGAGCAAAGAAACGCCCGTCTGACGCCTGCGCGTTCGTTCTTTTCTTGTGATGTCATGAAATACAAGCAGTGTTTGTTGTGATGGGTTAGTAGGTTAGTTAACAGTCTTGTGTCGTCAGACTATCAGTAGAACGAGTTCATTCTGCCCGAGAATCGCCCACTTCAGACAGGAAGAGAGCGTCAGGAACGCAATCGGAACCATAACTATAATGATAAAGTATTAATTCCAATTCTTCAAGAATAGCAGCACAGTCCACAGCACAACTATAAAAATGACGACATCACTTTCAGAATGATTTTTTCCCGATAAAACATTGACAGCCAATCAGAATCCATCCTTAAGAACTCGAACATTTAAAGCAGCAGTCGACAAAACATATAATAATGAACAGAACATTATGGTGAACGCTGATATATATCGTTATGGTTATCGTTCATCAGGTCTCGAGTTTTATTCACACTGACTCTTGATCATCCAATCAGATTAGAGCTTGTGATTTCTGAAAAGCTCTCGTGATTTTAAGTGCAATATGCATGTGTGGGCGGTCCGAGACTTGTTAACCCAAACTGACCCAAACTCTGGTAACGCACAGTCTCCACGTCACTACTCAACTGTTCTTGGTGTCGTTCAGTATCACGTACCTCTCAGAAATGACTCTGCCCCGGATTGGTTGTGCATCAGATTTGCACTAGTTTTGGGTGTTTGTATGTTCAGCCTCAATGTGCCTTAATGAGACGCCAATAACCTCAGAGATCACTGACAGAAACGCCGTGAGAGTGTGTGTGTGTGTGTGTGTCTGAGATCTGAGATGCAGCAGGAGGAACTTCTGATTCATGGTTCTTTTGAACCGGTTCTTGTTAATGATTCTTCTGACTGATTCACACCAGAACACCTAGAAAGGACACTCTGGCTTCAGTATGTGTTCATATAGATGCTGTTCATCACCAGCTTGAATCATTTTAACTCACACTACAGTTTTTCATTTATTTTATATTTTCAATTTATGTTTTTTTAAAGCCAAACTTTAGTGGAATAAACTGAGCCAGATGATAATTGTTAAACAACACAAGACTTCATCACATCACACTCGTCCACCTGCAGCAGTAGATCCACCTCATTTAGACACTTTACAGCTCAAATAATGAATTTATTTTAACATGTTCATTTACCAGAAATTATTAAACTGAAAAACACATAAATCACAGAATGACTCAAATCAAGAACCGGTTTATTGAAACGAACCAGCCCAACAAACTGATTCACTGAATTGATTCAGATTAGTGGAGAGAAATGAGAAGAGGAGCAGTGAGGAAAGCAATAGTGTGTAGGGCTGGAATGAGTTTACACTGATGATTGACAGCTGTCAATCACTGATGATGATGATGATAATGATGATAAAGAAAGTGATGTTTAGAGTTCAAAGGTCAATGAAATGGACATGTGGAGTGAAGATGCAAGTCGTGTGAGTTTTAGAGTTGATGTTTTTCAGGATTTCTGTGGATTATTTTTAAAGTTGCTAGTGAACATGCTGATGACGGACTCAATCAGATGGCAGAAATATGTTTTGCTATTTATTGGATTATGATTCCTGTGCCTTTGTGCCACAGACAGTTGTTTGATCCGGTTTGACAATATTTTGAGTGGCAAATCTGAATCAGTCCCGCTTGCATGAGGCTGCAGTGGCGCATCATGCTGGATGCTCACTGGAGATTCTCACTGCAGGTTCCCACTGGAGATTCCCAATTGAGATTTTCAGTGGAGATTCCCTCTGGAGATTCCCACTGGATATTCTCTCTGGAGATTCCCACTGGAGATTACCTCCGAAGATTCTCTCTGGAGATTCCCACTGAAGATTCTCTTTGGAGATTCCCTCTGGAGATTCCCTCTGAGATTCTCTCTGGAGATTCCCTCTGGAGATTCCCACTGAAGATTCTCTGGAGATTCCCTCTGGAGATTACCTCTGGAGATTCCCACTGAAGATTCTCTCTGGAGATTCCCACTGAAGATTCTCTGGAGATTCCTTGGAGATTTCCTCTGGAGATTCCCTGAAGATTCCCTCTGGAGATTCCTCTGGAGATTCCCTCTGGAGAGAGATTCCTCTGGAGATTCCCACTGATTCCTCTGGAGATTCCCGGAGATGGAGATTCCTTTGAAGATTCTCTCTCTGGAGACCCACTCTCTGGAAATTTCCTCTGGAGATTCCCTCTGGAGATTTCCTCTGGAGATTCCCTCTGGATATTCTCTCTGGAAATTTCCTCTGGAGATTCCCTCTGGAGATTCCCTCTGGAGATTCCGGAGATTCCCTCTGGAGATTCCCTTTGAAGATTCTCTCTGGAGATCCCTCTGGAGATTCCCACTGATAGATATTCTCTCTGGAAATTTCTCTGGAGATTCCCTCTGGAGATTCCTCTGGAGATTCCCACTGAATATTCTCTCTGGAAATTTCCTCTGGAGATTCCCTCTGGAGATTCCCACTGAAGATTCTCTTTCCTCTGGAGATTCCATTCTGGATTTCTCTGGAGATTCCTCTGGAGATTTCCCACTGGAGATTCCCTCTGGAGATTTCCCTCTCTCTGGAGATCCCCACTAGATATTCTCTCTGGAAATAGATTCCCTCTTTCCTTGGAGATTCCCACTCTCTGGAAATTTCCTCTGGAGAGATTCCTCTGGATGGAGATTCCCACTGAAGATAGATCCCTCTGGAGATTCCCTCTGGAGATTCCCACTTGAGATTCCGGAGATTCCCTCGGACTTATTGGAGATTCCCACTGAAGAATCTTACTTCTTGCCACTTAAGATTTTCATTGCAGATTCCCACTGGATATTCCCACTTTAGATTACCACTGGAGATTCCTATTTGAGATACTCACTGGCGATTTCCACTCACTGGAGATTCCCACTGTATCCCGTCAGACAGAGCAAACGAGACGCGGGGGGCTGTTCTTGTGTTCAGTGATGTCATGGTAACTGTGTCGCAGGTGGGCGGGGTTATGCGAGATTACCTTTAGACATGACATCACTCAAGTAGCACAGGAGCATTACTGACCGTGACCTTTAACACTTCAGGACAATCTTCTTACTGTGTCGTGTGTGTTTTGATGATGATGATGTCTCTTATTTACCCTCGCAGACTGTTTCCTGCCGTAATATGATGCTTGTTTAGTTTCATCATGCCCTCTTTGGTTTGATTATGATTTCATTGATTAATGTGTGTTTGTGCCGTCACGTTTGTTTATGGAGGAAATCCGCTGAGTTCATTTGCACAAACACACACATGCATTCTTCACTTGCGTGTGTTTTGTTTTTGTTTGTTTGTTTTTTTTTTGAGGTTGACGTTCTGTTTCCGACATGATGAACCTCACGTGTCACTGGACACAAGCTGCCGCTTCTGTTTCTGCTCTTCTGTTGCTCTTTTATTCTGGATTTTGAGTTACTTTTTGAGTTTTAAAAATGTCTGTTTAAAAACTGCAAAATGTCATTAAAGGAAAATGTATAAAAACAACATTGTTTCTGGTGTTTTTGTAGTTGTATCTCCTCAATGTCTGACTGAAGAAACTGCAGAATAATTCTGTTGGTGTTTGTTGAAGACGGTGTTTTTCTGAGCAATCTAGCTTAAAACAGTAAAAAAGATTCAACAATATCCATGACCACATAAAGCTATTGAACAAGCACCAACAACACCAACATCATTTTGTTTCCTTCAGAACATACAGATGCATTTTACAATAATAATAATTGCTTTAGATTGTTAGAGAAATTAAAGTCTTTCCTAGGAAACGTGTTTTTGTACCCAAGGAAGAATGAAAGGAAAGGGGTTGATGTGGAAAAACCCATTGTGTTCAAGTCGTTGCATATATGCTCATATATGGAGAAGCGCTTGTGGTTTGTGTTTGATACTGAGGAAGAGAGATAGAGCTGTGAATCCAGCAGAACAGATGATGCTCTCCATCCAGACGAGAGGAAACCGGCTTCATACGGACATCAGTGCTCAGAGGTACGGACTCAATAAACAATCATATATTATTATTTATTCTGAATCACATTTGTGTGGTGTGGTGAAGACAATACTGTTGTTTTCTATCACTGTTATTACTGTTTTCTACTGTTATATTTGAGTATCTCATAAAGATGTCAATTATATTTTGCATAAAATACATGGAGCCTATTTTAGGGACCGTTAAGATTTTTCTGTGTTGTGACATTATTCTCATTATTAAAATTCTGCTTTACAAATGTACACTGATTCAAAAGTTTGGCGTAGGCAAGAGTTATGCTTTTGAAAGTCTCTTATTCTCACCAAGACTGCATTTATTTGATCAAAAATACAGTAAAAACCGTGAAATATTATTCCAATGTAAAACATCTGTTTTTTATGTGAATATATAGTAAAGTGTAAGCATCGTTACATCATTACTCCAGTCTTCAGTGTCACATGATCCTTCAGAAATCATTCTAATATGATGATTTGATGCTCAAGAAACATTTATGATTATGATCAATGTTGAAAACAGTTGTGCTGCTTCATATTTCTGTAGAAACCATGATACTTTTTAAATTTCAGGATTATTTTTATAAATAGAAAGTTCAAAAGAACAGCATTTATTTGAAATACAATATTTTGTAACATTATAATATTATAAATGTCTAAATGTCACAATAGTGTGGCTGGTGAGGCTGAGGAACAAGAACCCTCCTCAATACTGACCCAGGCTGGGACCCAATTACAGAGCCCGAAATTACTTTAAAATAGTAGTGTAGGATGTATATTTGCTGACCAGTAGTAAAATAAGAGATTAGGAAGAGCAAGCCCACCTTCAAGCTTTGGTTTCTGAAGTATTTCCCCCCGAATTCTGGCTTGTCTTTTGTTCCAAATAAAAGAAGAGATGTGTTGATTTAAAGTCTTTAAAAATGATTTGGGTATGAATATAGGAACACATTGGAATAAGTACAGAAATCTAGGTAAGACATTCATCTTTACTGAATTTACACGTCCTGACAGTGATAGAGGGAGAGTTGACCAGCGAGTGAAATCATTCTAGACTCGCTGGAGAAGCGTGGTGAAATTAGCTTTGAAAAGTTCCAAGCAATTATGAGTAATTGTTACTCCTAAGTATTTAAAACTATGAGAGGCAACTTTAAACACTGAAGCACATGATGGTAAATTAGAAACAGGAAAATTGATTGGATATATCTATATCTATATAAGGGTTTGATTACCAATGCAAAAAGCAAGGGTGAAAGTGGGCAGCCCTGTCTTGTGCCCCATTTTAAAGGGAAGTTAGAGGATGATACGTGATTGGCACGGACTGAGCATACTGGATGGGAATATGAAAGTTTAATCCAGGATATGAACTTGGTGCCAAATCACAGGTAATACAAAGAACGGGTAATCCCATTCCACACGATCGAAGGCTTTCTCTGCATCAAGCAGAAGAAGAGCCTCCGGTGGATGAGAAAGAGAGGAGTAAATTACATTCAATGCTCTTCTTATATTATGAGACAATAGTCTATTTTAATGAAACCCGTCATTGTGTATGATTTCAGGTAATACAGACTCAAGACGAGCATTTTAGCCAGTATCTTTACATCCACATTCAAAAGACTAATTGGTCGGTAAGAATCGCATTCAAGTGGATTTCTGTCTTTATTAAGTTTTTAGTTTCTTTAAACTAAATATTTCTCTTTTGATTTAGTGAAATTTGCAATGAACATGTTCTTAAGCTGTTTTGTGAGATCTCAAAAATGCCTTGGTTTCTTCCAGTCTTCATCATGCGACGCTTCATCTTCCTCATGATGCAGTGCGGCGTCGTCATGAGCGCCAGCTGTCCGGGAGACATGAACAAGGACCACCGGCCCCGCGTGAGCTGTGTGGGTCAGAACCTGACGGCTGTTCCTGACGGGATCCAGCCAGACACACAGGTTCTGGTTCTCACACAAAACCACTTCAGTTCTCTGTCCTGGTCCTCGTATTTTGGATTCCAACAGCTGCACGAGCTGGACCTGAGCCACAATCACATCACCACGCTGGAACCGCCAGGTAAACAGAAGCACTGCAGTCATCTCACACAAGACTCAGAGAAGATCTCAAACTCTATTTGTGTTTCTTTCAGGTCCAGTGCTTGAGAACCTGAGCGTGTTGCGTTTGTCTGGTAACAGGTTAACTGGTTTGGGAGGACTGGTGTTCCGCTGCGCTCCCAACCTGATGGAGATCTACTTGGACGGCAACCAGATTCGTTCCCTTCATGACGCCACCTTCAGCGAACTGCCACGTCTGGAGATCATTAATCTGTCTCAGAATAAGCTTCCCGCCCTGCCGCCTCGCCTCCTGGAGCGAGTGTCTTCCAGCGGCCTGAAGACATTTGATTTGGAGAATAACAGCGTCTCGCTGATGCCCGATGGGTTCTTCTCATCTAAACCTGAGTTACCTTACGTTTTCCTGTCCTACAATCCCTGGCTTTGCAGCTGTGCTGTAGGTTACCTCCACAGCTACCTGAATGACCAGGAACACAACGTATACAAGCATGACGGACCGAACGACATCATTCCCGCTGCCGACACCGTTGTGTGTTCTGGACCGCCTCACCTATTCCAACGACCCATCATTGAACTGGAGGAGAATGACTTCTGCCCTCCAGATCCACCCCTCTACCCCAGCGGAGACTTGGATTTCCACTCCTCCTTTACCAGAGTCTTAGTAAAGCCAATTTCCACCCCTCAATCTCCGAATGCTCCACACGACACCACCACCATTATCCACCTACCCGCTTCCACCAAAACCTGGACCTTTCACCTCTCACCCCTGAGTTCATTTGCACAAACACACACATGCATTCTTCACTTGTGTTTTTTGTTTTTTTTGTTTGTTTTTTTGAGGTTGACGTTCTGTTTCCGACATGATGAACCTCACATGTGTCACTGGACACAAGCTGCCGCTTCTGTTTCTGCTCTTCTGTTGCTCTTTTATTCTGGATTTTGAGTTACTTTTTGAGTTTTAAAAATGTCTGTTTAAAAACTGCAAAATGTCATTAAAGGAAAATGTATAAAAACAACATTGTTTCTGGTGTTTTTGTAGTTGTATCTCCTCAATGTCTGACTGAAGAAACTGCAGAATAATTCTGTTGGTGTTTGTTGAAGACGGTGTTTTCTGAGCAATCTAGCTTAAAACAGTAAAAAAGATTCAACAATATCCATGACCACATAAAGCTATTGAACAAGCACCAACAACACCAACATCATTTTGCGAAAGGTTTCACATTTCCTTCAGAACATACAGATGCATTTTACAATAATAATAATTGCTTTAGATTGTTAGAGAAATTAAAGTCTTTTCTAGGAAACGTGTTTTTGTACCCAAGGAAGAATGATGATGTTGATGTGGAAAAACCCATTGTGTTCAAGTCGTTGCATATATGCTCATATATGGAGAAGCGCTTGTGGTTTGTGTTTGATACTGAGGAAGAGAGATAGCGCTGTGAATCCAGCAGAACAGATGATGCTCTCCATCCAGACGAGAGGAAACCGGCTTCATACGGACATCAGTGCTCAGAGGTACGGACTCAATAAACAATCATATATTATTATTTATTCTGACTCACATTTGTGTGGTGTGGCGAAGACAATACTGTTGTTTTCTATCACTGTTATTACTGTTTTCTACTGTTATATTTGAGTATCTCATAAAGATGTCAATTATATTTGCATAAAATACATGGAGCCTATTTTAGGAACCGTTAAGATTTTTCTGTGTTGTGACATTATTCTCATTATTAAAATTCTGCTTTACAAATGTACACTGATTCAAAAGTTTGGCGTAGGCAAGAGTTATGCTTTTGAAAGTCTCTTATTCTCACCAAGACTGCATTTATTTGATCAAAAATACAGTAAAAACCGTGAAATATTATTCCAATGTAAATCAGCTGTTTTTTATGTGAATATATAGTAAAGGGTAAGCATCGTTACATCATTACTCCAGTCTTCAGTGTCACATGATCCTTCAGAAATCATTCTAATATGATGATTTGATGCTCAAGAAACATTTATGATTATGATCAGTGTTGAAAACAGTTGTGCTGCTTCATATTTCTGTAGAAACCATGATACTTTTTAAATTTCAGGATTATGTTTATAAATAGAAAGTTCAAAAGAACAGCATTTATTTGAAATACAATATTTTGTAACATTATAATATTATAAATGTCTAAGTGTCACAATAGTGTGGCTGGTGAGGCTGGGGAACAAGAACCCTCCTCAATACTGACCCAGGCTGGGACCCAATTACAGAGCCTGAAATTACTTTAAAATAGTAGTGTAGGATGTATATTTGCTGACCAGTAGTAAAATAAGAGATTAGGAAGAGCAAGCCCACCTTCAAGCTTTGGTTTCTGAAGTATTTCCCCCCGAATTCTGGCTTGTCTTTTGTTCCAAATAAAAGAAGAGATGTGTTGATTTAAAGTCTTTAAAAATAATTTGGGTATGAATATAGGAACACATTGGAATAAGTACAGAAATCTAGGTGCTTGGCACGGACTGAGCATACTGGATGGGAATATGAAAGTTTAATCCAGGATATGAACTTGTTGCCAAATCACAGGTAATACAAAGAACGGGTAATCCCATTCCACACGATCGAAGGCTTTCTCTGCATCAAGCAGAAGAAGAGCCTCCAGTGGATGAGAAAGAGAGGAGTAAATTACATTCAATGCTCTGCTTATATTATGAGACAATAGTCTATTTTAATGAAACCCGTCATTGTGTATGATTTCAGGTAATACAGACTCAAGACGCTTTGCGAGCATTTTAGCCAGTATCTTTACATCCACATTCAAAAGACTAATTGGTCGGTAAGAATCGCATTCAAGTGGATCTCTGTCTTTATTAAGTTTTTAGTTTCTTTAAACTAAATATTTCTCTTTTGATTTTGTAGTGAAATTTGCAATGAACATGTTCTTAAGCTGTTTTGTGAGATCTCAAAAATGCCTTGGTTTCTTCCAGTCTTCATCATGCGACGCTTCATCTTCCTCATGATGCAGTGCGGCGTCGTCATGAGCGCCAGCTGTCCGGGAGACATGAACAAGGACCACCGGCCCCGCGTGAGCTGTGTGGGTCAGAACCTGACGGCTGTTCCTGACGGGATCCAGCCAGACACACAGGTTCTGGTTCTCACACAAAACCACTTCAGTTCTCTGTCCTGGTCCTCGTATTTTGGATTCCAACAGCTGCACGAGCTGGACCTGAGCCACAATCACATCACCACGCTGGAGCCGCCAGGTAAACAGAAGCACTGCAGTCATCTCACACAAGACTCAGAGAAGATCTCAAACTCTATTTGTGTTTCTTTCAGGTCCAGTGCTTGAGAACCTGAGCGTGTTGCGTTTGTCTGGTAACAGGTTAACTGGTTTGGGAGGACTGGTGTTCCGCTGCGCTCCCAACCTGATGGAGATCTACTTGGACGGCAACCAGATTCGTTCCCTTCATGACGCCACCTTCAGCGAACTGCCACGTCTGGAGATCATTAATCTGTCTCAGAATAAGCTTCCCGCCCTGCCGCCTCGCCTCCTGGAGCGAGTGTCTTCCAGCGGCCTGAAGACATTTGATTTGGAGAATAACAGCGTCTCGCTGATGCCCCGATGGGTTCTTCTCTCATCTAAACCTGAGTTACCTTACGTTTTCCTGTCCTACAATCCCTGGCTTTGCAGCTGTGCTGTAGGTTACCTCCACAGCTACCTGAATGACCAGGAACACAACGTATACAAGCACGACGGACCGAACGACATCATTCCCGCTGCCGACACCGTTGTGTGTTCTGGACCGCCTCACCTATTCCAACGACCTATCATTGAACTGGAGGAGAATGACTTCTGCCCTCCAGATCCACCCCTCTACCCCAGCGGAGACTTGGATTTCCACTCCTCCTTTACCAGAGTCTTAGTAAAGCCAATTTCCACCCCTCAATCTCCAAATGCTCCACACGACACCACCACCATTACCCACCTACCCGCTTACACCAAAACCTGGACCTCCGCTGGGTCCTGGGTCACAGTTGCAGATGTAAAATGGTTTGATTTCTGGACCACTCCCTCGTCCAGTCCAGTCACTTTTTTACCAGATATTTCCACTCGAGACACCACCGAATCACTTGCAGACACACAACACACAATGTCTGAGTCGCCAACCACTGGACCCAATCAAAGTACTGGCCAACTGGACCCGCACACCTCCATGGCAATGATCACGGTCCACACCAAACCACCAACCGTTGGACCCATTACTACCAGATCTCAACTTCAAAGTACCACCCGACCTGAACCGCACACCTCCAGGACAATGGTACAGACCAAATCATCAGCTGTCGGACCCATAACTGCCGGACATCAACGTCACAGTACCACCCGACCTGAACCGCACACCTCCAGGACAATGGTACAGACCAAACCATCAGCTGTCGGACCCATAACTGCCGGACATCAACGTCACAGTACCACCCGACCTGAACCGCACACCTCCAGGACAATGGTACAGACCAAATCATCAGCTGTCGGACCCATAACTGCCGGACATCAACGTCACAGTACCACCCAACCTGAACCGCATACCTGGATCGTGGTCCAGACTGAACTGCCAACCGCTGAACGGATCACTGCCCGAACAGAACCGCCAACCAGTGTTGGTCTGCACTGGGCAGATGCTCGTGATGCGGATGGAAGGATGCTTCCATGGTGCTGGTGGTTATTTGCTGGCTTTGTGTTGCTGTGTGTGCTGTCGGCGCTCACGTCCTGTTTTCTGTTTCTTTGGCTCCTGAGAAACTACCTTACCATCTACCGGCGGCTCAAGCGTCACAGCTTGGCTCGCTTAGCCAGCGATGGGGTCATCCTACGGGCGTACAGATGCGCTGAAAACACCCAGACAAGGGAGAATGAGGGTGAGAGCGTGAGCTTTTTAGCCCTAGAACAGATCAAAGACGTTCAAGCCGTATTCCGGAGCGTTCTCTTCATCAACCAGAGGGAGGAGCAATACGGAGCAAGTGAGACTGAAGGGAAAGATGTTTCTTCTAAAATAGAAGCGGTTTCTGTGGCAGACGAAGCGAGAGATAAAGAACAAGAGCCGTTGGTGAGCGGGGAAGTGTTCAGGAAGACGCTGTACAGGGTGATTAGCCGAGAAGAGGAAGCAGATGGATGGAAAGAGGAAGAGGAACGCTGGGTGCAGAGCAGAGAGGGAACGACTGCTCGCTACAGTCTGATCCTGAGGGAGGACCGAGGACGACAGCAGGAGATGCAGTGGGTGGTTGGGGAATGGGAGCTGGCGGATGGGGGTGTGGCCTATCAGAGGTCCTGCTCTCTGATTGGCCAGCCCTCCACAATCGCTCTGGAGTGAACCGCCATTGGACATAATTTGGTCTCATCCATTAACTCTAAAATATTGATTGATTCCAAGCCATGTTTTATTTGTGTAGCACTTTTCACAATATTGTTTCAATGCAGCTACAGAAAGCTAAAGTGAAAATGAGATTTTTCTGTCAGATTTGTACTTTGTGTTTTTTTTTAGCGTAAAGTCACTTAATTTTGAAGCATTTTTCAGAAATCAAGACTTCATATCTTCAGATGTTTTGCTTCTCCAATAAATGTGTCTTGATTTAAGGAAGTTTAGATATTTGTGCTGGAAAACATTTAATTTGCAGTGTAATCAGACGCTTTTATTCAACGCAATTTAAAAGGTTAGTTCACCGAAAAATGAAAATTCTGTCATTTCTCACCCTCATGTCGTTCCACACCCGTAAGACCTTCGTTCATCTTCAGAACACAAATTAAGATATTTTTGATGAAATCTGAGATGGCTCAGTGAGGCTTTCAAATCTCAAGATCCATAAAGGTACTAAAAACATTTTTAAAATGTGGTGGTTCTATCTTAATATTATAAAGCGACAAGAATACTTTTTGTGTGCCAAAAAAAATCTTAAGAGAGGAAATGTCATTGCTGGCTATGCAGGCCTCACTGAGCCATCGGGTTTCATCAAAAATATCTTAATTTGTGTTCTGAAGATGAACGACATGGGGGTAATTAATGACATTATTTTCATTTTTGGGTGAACTAACCATTTAAGCCAGTTCATGTCCTTTAGCTTCATACCATTGATGAATTTGCTGGAAAATTAAAATAGCTGTGATTATTAACATCAGTTCAATAATTAAGTCTGTTAACTAAACACAAAACTACCCAGTTATTAGCAATCTCTCCTGAGCTAGTGTATGTGTACATGAATCACCTTCGAATCTCTTATTTTAAAGAGAAATCTCGTGCCTTTTTCTCAGCACTCCATTATCAAACCTTCACACCGTTTTTAGGACATCTTCAGGCCAATTCCCAGGTTCATATAAAGGTCTGGAATGAGCTCCCTCTTTAATATATATAACTCTTAGTTGTCTTCTTTTAACGTTTGTTATATATAACTCAAGTTTCATACAGTACATATTGTTTCAAAGCAGATTTGCAGTAATAAACAATGATGCAAACATTAAATGAGAAACTCAAACTGCTGTAAAGCAGCTCTAAAAAGACAAGTGTTATTCATTTACCATGTTTTACCTTTTCTCATTTGGTTCCATTCCACATTTTAAAGGTGGCATATGTAAATCTGTAACAAACAGACTTGCAATATAATGATTGAAATGTGTCTGTCATTGTTCATCAAACAGAAGAAAAACGAGCAAATGTAAAAGCGAAAACACTTCCACTTAAACATTTGGGATCTTTGAATGAAACAGTAACACACAAAGCGGTTTGAAAGAAGTCATGTTTATTGGAACTTTGTATGACAAACATCTACAGAAACACCTTGAGGTTTTCCTAACGGACAGATCGGTGGGATTCAGACGGTGGAGAACTGTGGTAACTGGTTCCCGAGGATGACCTGTCTCTCCACTCCCTGCTCCGTGATGACAGCCAGTCTCACCACTCCTCCGCTGGAGCCGTCTCTCTCCATGGCCAGAGCCAGCGCTGCGCACACACACACACACACACACACACACACACACACACAGATGCTCTAATGGTACGACTGATAAAAACATTTGTGCAATAAAAAAACAAACAAACAAAAAAACATTTTTGAAAAGTCTCTTCTGCTTACCAAGGCTGCATTTATTTGATCAAAAACACAGTAATATTAATCCAGTGTAAATCAGCTGTTTTCTATGTGAATATAGTAAAGGGTAATTTATTCCTGTGATCAAAGCTGAATTTTCAGCATCATTCCTACTCCAGAAATCGCTCCGATTTCATTAAAAAGATGTTCATTTCAAGATGAATGAAAGTCTTACAGGTGTGGAATGACATGATGGTGAGTAATTAAGGACAAATTTAATTTCTGGGCAAACTAACCCTTTAACAAAGAGAAATTAATGGTTTGATTCATCAAGGATGCATTAAATTGATCAGAAGTGACAGTAAAGACATTTATAATGTTACAAAAGATTCCATTCCATCCAAATGCTGTTCTTTTGAACTTTCTATTCATCAAAGAATCCTGAAAAATAAAATGTATCAGTTTCCACAAAATATGAACAGTTTTCAACATTGATAATCAAATGTTTCTTGAGCATCAAATCATCATATTAGAATGATTTCTGAAGGATCATGTGACACTGAAGACTGGAGTAATGATGCTGAAAATTCAGCTTTGATCACAGGAATAAATTACACTTTACTATATATTCACATAGAAAACAATAGAAGCCTGTTTCCACCACAATTGAGAAAAAAAATATATAATTCTGTAAGTCATAATCTCATATTGAGAAAGTTTCTCATAATAATGAGTTAATATGTCATAATAATGAGTTTCTTGTTATCACAGTAAGTTATTATTATGAGACATTTTCTCAATATAATGAGATATTAAGTCAGGAGGGACTCCTGTTCGTTAGAGGCCTATTCAAAACAAAGGCGTAGCTTGATGACGCCAAGTTTGAGAGTGGAATCTTGGGACATGTGACATGTGGTCTTCACATCACAGCCGGTGGAAAAGAATCGGGATTGGACTCGGGAAGAAATCATGTTCATGGATGTGATTATTAACGTTACTGTAGTGTGAAGCAGAGCAGGAGCGAGTGTTGTGGAGCTGAACGAGGAGCTGGAGCGATTGATCAACACACGCCTCACGAGCAGCGGGACTTTTATTATGACACAGTCGCCGGCGCCGCTGCCGCTCTTCCGGTCATGAGTATGAGGAAACGCAGCTCTGTTTATCATATTAGACACAATTGAGTGTGTTGAAAATGAGTTCGCTCAGCGGCTGCTGTGAGACACTGTTACACACTGCAGTAAGATAGATCGATTTTACAATATCATATTAAATGCTGGATGATTGTGTTGATAAATGACATGCAATTAATTTTAAAACGAAAAAATTGAATGATGGAGAAAATGCTGTATTACTGTTACTAAAAATAAAGCTGCATCTGATTATGCTATGTTAGCTTTCACAAAATAGTGTTTTTCTCTGAGGCATGGTAAAGCATGGTACTCGCAAAAAAATTAGATTTAAACAATAAGACTAAACGTGTTGAGCTATATAACAATAATCAGTTTTCTGTCTATAAATATATCAAAACAGTTGTTCTCTTGTCTATTAAAACATGTAAATATTAAAGCGTCTTTGGTGTTTCCATGGTTACTACAAAAAAAAAAAAAAAAGGAAACCGAGGGTAACGCGGGTATGACGCTATCGACTCCTCACACGTCCCGGAGCCTTGGTTAAAATTGCAATTTTCTCACGATTTACAAATAGTTGCAAACATTTGGGATATTGTAAGTACTCAAGTGAACAAAATATATAACACTGACATAGTGGTTTTTGGATATTTTACTGCAAACAATATTACATATTGCACCTTTAACGAATAATTTTTTACTTAACTGTGGCGGAAACGGGCTTCCACAGAAAACAGCTGATTTACATTGTAATAATATTTCACTGTGTTTTTGAACAAAGTAAATGCAGCCTTGAGCAGAAGAGACTCTTTCAAAAACATGCTAATGATTTCAAACTCATGACGGTAGCTTGTGTGTGTGTGTGTGAGTGTGTGTGTGTGAGTGTGAGTGAGAGAGTGTGAGTGAGTGAGAGAGTGTGTGGTGTGTGAGTGTGTGAGTGTGAGTGTGAGTGTGTGAGTGTGTGTGAGTGAGAGAGTGTGTGAGTGTGTGTGAGTGTGTGAGTGTGTGAGTGTGTGAGTGTGAGTGTGAGTGTGTGAGTGAGAGAGTGTGATGTGAGTGTGAGTGTGAGTGTGAGTGTGAGTGTGTGAGTGTGAGTGTGAGTGTGAGTGTGAGTGTGTGAGTGTGTGTGTGAGTGTGTGTGTGAGTGTGTGTGAGTGTGAGTGTGAGTGTGAGTGTGAGTGTGTGAGTGTGAGTGTGAGTGAGTGAGAGAGTGTGTGTGTGTGTGTGTGTGTCTGACCTCCTGCAGTGAATTTGAGACACTCCTCTTTGCTCATTTCAGCTTTGTAGTTTGAATCCACATATCCGTAGATGTAGCTGCTGCCGGATCCACCGACCGACACCGGCTGCCTGCTCATCATCCCTCCAACCGGCACAGTGTACACCTGAACACACACACACACACACACACACACACACAGATGAGCACATCTCCTCCTCCTCCTGCTGTTGTGAGTGCTGCTCCTGCTGAAGCCGTACCTGTCCGCCCCTCCGTTTGTCCCAGCCGGCCACGATGATCCCGGCCATCAGCTCCTCTCTGTACCTGTAGCACATGTCCCGGAACAGACTGGCCGCCGTCTGGACCAGAGGAGCTTCGTCCAGCTCGATACTGAAGCCCAGAGAGAAGTTCAGAGTTAATGTTCATCAAACGAAGAGCTTTGACGGTAATGAAAACGTCACTGGTATCTAACATGTTCCAGCTAAATATACTTGAACGCAGATCTCTAATGTGACACACACGACTCATATAAGGTCCAGGGCTGGGTTTCCCGATAACGTTGTCTCTTAGCGCGCTACGAACTTCAGAGTTATATTCGTATTGACTGTCAACAGTGAGAAGGTAGAGCTAAGAGTGCTCCAGACCAACCTTACGAAAGTATGACTTAAAGAAGGTACACTTAACTAAGAACGTTTCGGGAGACACTTATTAACGTTAAGGTACATCTTAAGGTATAATTTAAGAACGACGTAGAGTTAGGAAGGTTTCGGGAAAGCCAGCCCTGGTCATATTGCCCATGATTGCGATAAAGGTGATGGTGGTCTCCGTACCTGTGGAAGCCCAGCTGCTGGTAGGTGACGGCGTCAGCGATGGCCTGCGTATCGGCCGCCGAGCCCGAGCGACAGCAGAAGATCCGATCGTGGATGGGCGTGAGTTTATCCGTCACGCGGTTGGCGATGTAAGCGCTGCACAGATCATATTTCTGTCAGACACAATCATCAAACTCATAACCTCAGCTCATAACCAGTCTCTCTCTCTCAAATTCAAAATTGCTTTATTGGAATGAGTGTAAATAATACAATATTACCAAAGCATATATACATAAAATAATAATAAAAACATCTGTATAACAGAAGAAAAATATTATCAAATATTATAACACAACAAATTTAAATTAACTCTCTCTCACCCGGTGGTCGTGCGGGAGTCGGCGCCCATCACAACTCCACCATCAAACTCCACCGCCATGATGGTGGTCTGAACAAACGATCACATTCACATCAATCATATTACTTTAAAATGAAGAACAGAAAACTATTATTTAATATGAATTATTAAAAATGATTTCATAAAATTTTAAATAATTTATTTTTTTAATTATTTAAAATCATTTAAATGCAATTTCTTTAATTGTTTTTAAAAATATTTAATTTCACCGTTTAAAATTATTATTTAAAACAATTAAAATGCAATTAATTTCTTTACTTTTTAAAAAAATTATTTAATTACACTATCATTTAAATGTAATCAATTTCTTTAATTTTTAAAAAATATTTAATTACACCATTTAAAATGATTATTTAAAATAATTTAATTATAATTAAATTTCTTTAATTTATTTAAAAAAAACATTTAATTACTATCTAAAATGATTTTAAGTATTTAAAATGATTTAATTATTTAACATTTAAAATGTAAAGATATTATTTTTTAAAATTACTACACTATTTAAAATTATTTGATTTAATTAAAATGATTTAATTTAACTTTTAAAAGTCATTTAAACTATTTAAAAATTATCTGAAATCATTTTTAAAAAACGATTTAAAATTAATTAAAATAAAATTAATTATAAATCTAGATATTACTGAAATATTTTTTTCAGCTAAATGAATAAATAAATATAATTTTATAGAGATAAACATTAAATTTAATGTTTAGTTCTGTTGTTTTATCTGCTTGCACAGTTTGGATTGATCCAAATTATAACAAAATCTATTAACCATAACAATAAATGTTATATTTACTATTACTAACGTTAATTACAAAAAATAATATATATATACAAATTACTTAAACTATTTACTCTAAATCAAGTCGCATTTATCTCTAAATCAAGCATCTTTACAGTAATAAACAGGAGAATAACAGACAGAAATATTAGATTAATTCATATTTCAGGAGATCGTTCAGTTCTGCTGCATCATTCACCGAGTCTCGTCCGTCTGTGAGCTAATTAACGCGTTTCAGCTCGATTAACTGAGATTATTAGTGTAATTAACACTGCTCCTCACCCCTGTGCTGACTTCCTTCTGCGTCCAGTCAGGAAATAAATCATTATAAGAGTTAAAAGACGAAACATTAGCTGGATACTGCAGAGCTGCCGCCATCTTCTCTAAACAACCTTACTGAAGAAGGACCCCGCGGCGGGAGTCCGCACATATGCCTGACTTAAACGATCACGCCTGTCTGATAGATTAGGAAACACAGCTGCGGGAATGCATTACATAATAAAAATAATAATAAAAAAACACATTTGTAAAATAATGATTGTTTGAAGCATATTAGGACGTGTTTGATACTTGTTCAGGCAGATCTCGGGTCAGTCTGAGGGCGGACGCCGCGCGGAAGGTAAATAATAAAAATCCTTCAGCGTTTACTGTGATGAATATGAATAAAAACAACATCGACACAGTGTTTATCAGTAAAAACAACACAGAAACAGTGTTTATCTTGTGTTATACTGATGATATGTGTCTGATCATCTCATTTCTCTCAGATGACCGTTCATAACTTATACATATTCGACCGCAACGGCTCCTGCCTTCATTTACAGCGAGTGGAACCGCAAGAAACAGGCGGGAATCTCCAAAGATGAGGTACAATTTTGCTTTTATTACTTGTATATTGTTTATGCTCTCTCTTTTGTCATTTAAATCTCTGTAGAGAGAGTTGCACATATGATTTATTGCTCATGTTGTCATATCTGTCGTCATTATGACGTGAGAGTGACGTCATTGTCATGTTCCCTCTGTCGTCAGGAGTTTAAGCTGATGTACGGGATGCTGTTCTCTATCCGATCCTTCGTCAGCAAGATGAGTCCGCTGGACATGTATCCTTCCTCTGATGAGTGTGAGTGTGTGTGTGTGTGTGTGTGTGTGTGTGTGTGTGTGTTTGTGTTTTCCTTATCCTAACATTTCAGGAAAGATGGCTTTCTGGCGTTCCAGACCAGCCGCTATAAGCTGCATTATTATGAAACTCCGACTGGGATCAAACTGGTGATGAACACGGACCTCGGCGTGCCGAACTGCAGAGACACACTGCAGCAGATCTACAGCACCGTAAGACCCTCGCTGTACTCTAGTACTGCTCTCTGTTTTACTGTGGTAACTGTTAGGGCTGGGTAAAAAATATCGATTTCTCGATTTCAATCATTCTCATTTTTACGAACCGATATTGATTCTTAAATCCCAAGAATCGATTAGTCTAGTCTGTTTTCAGTTGATGAATGAGCAGAATATGTAGCGCCTCCCATCCAATAAATCGCAATAATCTGTTACTTTTGATATGAAGCAAAGTCTCAGATTTCAAATGACGTCCATCTTATTATGAGATTCAGAAAATAAATACCGTTTTGGCGCTGTTTAATGTGGCGTGACGGATCGCTTTAGCGCCTCAGTTAAAGAGAAGCATGTGATCATCCTCTCCTCCGCTTTAATACCAGTTACAGCGAAATAAACATGCATGAACATCTGAAGGTATGTTAAAATATACAGTACAACTTACTGAAATCCGTATCATGTCTCGTGTAATCGCTCAATCAGTGCTTCAACCTCGGAAAGACGTCAATAAAACAGCTTCAATGTCACGTGACGTCACATTTACCTCAGAAAAACATATTCAGTGACCATAAACTTATTAGTCAGCTAGAAAAGTGCTCTAGAAAGCAGCATTCTGATAAATATAGCTATGCACCGTTATATTCATTATAATTTTTAATGTTCTTCAATATTTAATGCATGTTTGAATAAATCAGTTTTGACAGCCGCGATTTAAATGTTTATATTTCAAAAAAACGAATTGGAGTAGAAATATGAAAGCATGTGAATAGTAATCGAATCAAATTGTGAAAACTGTGTCAATACCCAGCCCTAGTAACCGTGCTTCTGTCTGACCGCAGCTGTACGTGGAGTACATCGTGAAGAACCCGCTGTGTGTGCTGGGAGAGACTCTTCAGAGCGACCTGTTCAACACCAAACTGGACTCTTTCATCAGAGCGCTGCCGTTCTTCAGCGTCCGCGCGGCCTGACCTGATGACACACCTTCATCTGTTTATACTGAACGTCTGCTTCCTCGGTTCCTTTTGTTAAATATCGCTGTAAAAAGATTCTTTCTCACAAAACTGATCAAAATAAATGATTCATTTTTGACCCCTTTCTGAGGATTGTGTGTGTGTTCTTCATGCAGTATCATTTTTTGTTTTGATTTTGGACCGTGAGTTTAAACCGGAAGCTCGATATTTTACTTTATAAAGTTTAAATATGGATATTTTTCTTACAAAAAAAATAATACATATGGCTCCAGGGGGTTATTTTATTAATTAAATTTTAAATTATTTATTAAAAATAATTTAAATGTAATAGATTTTTTTTAAAGTTATTTAAATTAGAAATTATTTAAGTACACTATTAAAATGATTTAATTATTTAAAATTAATTAAATGTACCCAATTTCTTTAATTTAATTGTTTTTTAACTATTTAATTACACTATTTAAAGTGATTATTTAAAATAATGTACATGTAATTTCTTTAATTTTTAAAAATTATTTAATCACTATCTAAATTTCTAAATGATTTAATGATTTAAAACAATTTAAATGTAAAGAAATTATTAATTAACTTATTTTTTTTATTTAAAAATTTAAATGTCATTTTATTTTTTGAAAATTATTTAAATATTTTTAAATGTAATTTCATTAATCAATTTTTTTTATATTAATTACACTATTTAAAATGATTATTTAAATTTAAATGTAATAATTCCTTTAAAAATATTTAATTACACTATTTAAAATGATTATTTAAATAATTTAAATGTAATTAATTCCTTTAAAAATATTTAATTACACTATCTAAAATGATTTAATTTAATTTAAAATAATTTAAATGTAAAATTTTTTTTTAATTATTACACTATTTACCATACACCATTTAATTTAATTAAAATTGATTCAATTTAACTTTTAAAAGTTATTTAAGCTATTTAAAATTTAATTAAATTATGTAAAATAACAAATGTAAAGAAATTATTTTTAAAAAATTATTACACTATTTAAAATTATTTCATTTAATTAAAAATGATTTAATTTAACTTTTAAAAGTATTTTAAACTATTTAAAATGTAATAATTAAATTATGTATATAATATTATGTAATAATTTTTAAAAAGCGATTTATGTAAAATTAAAATTTAAATATTAAAATCAAGATTATTAATTAAAATGAAATTCATTGTAAATCTATTACTGATTTTTTTTTTTTTTTTTTTTTCAGCTAAATAAATATCATTTTATAGAGATAAAAATTAACTTTAATGTTTATTTCTGCTGTTTTACTTTTTTTAACTCCCTGGAGCCGTATGTATTATTATTATTTTTTTGTAAGAAAAATATCCACGAAGTTTCAGAAGGTCTTTGTTGAGAGGAGCAACATTGCAGACATCAAAATTAAAAGTTTAAAGGGGTCATGAACTGCGTTGTTTTTTGATGAACTGATGTTTTTTTTACATCAAAAATTGTCATAATTTAGAAATAAAAGGCATTTTTCCTACCCTGAATTTAGCCTCTGATTTGAACGCTCTGTATTAAGGGGCGTGTCTGTGTGAGACTTCAGTGTAAACGCCCACTGCTGTGATTGGCTAACATCTTTGCATATGAAATGGCTAAGTATTACTCTCTCTTTTAGTGCATTTTTACTATTACAGCTCTCAAGGTTAACTAATCATGAAAAGTGCTGCATTACATTTAGATCTATGGCATTATATTGAGATCGTGGCATGAAAGGTTGCAGTGATGAACACTGTAGTCGATCACAGACATGTTGTTGAGCTCATGAAAGCAGTGATCTCGTCAATTTCTGCACACTAACGAATGCTTTCATCATAACTAACAGTGCAAACGTGATGTAATTAAGAGATTCGTTGAATAAAACAGGAGTTTTGCCGTGAGTCCAGAACTCATTCACTGATAAACTCTGTTTGATTGACAGCTCCAGCGATTGTAAACGAAGCGTTCTTTGATCGCTTTCTATATATAATTTAATCACCGTTTAAATAACACATTATTTTCATCCTACTTTAGGCCTATTTGGACGGGATTAGTTTTACATGGGGAGGTGGGGTAAAGTAATCATTACCAGAGCTTCTCAGTGATTTTAGTCCCGTCCGAATGTGCCATCTCGGTAATCATTACGGACAATGTCAGTAAAGATTACGGCGACTTTACCTTCTGTAAAAAGGTCCGGAAAAATTACTTCAGGTAATACTAATCCCGTTCGATTAGACCCGCTGTAAATATGTACGGTAAAATTCCGTCATTTCCTGTTTAAAAGTAGTTTTCCGCGCATTTTTCAAGAATCGAAGCACTTGAAGAAACATTAATTTGTGTTGTAGGTGGTGCGACAAGTCTGTGGCAATCCTCAAGTATTTTCTATACCATTCAGAACAAAAAGAAGATCGAAGCATTTGTCAGGGGCACAAAACTAATGTGCATATTACATCATAATACAATCAGAATTTAATTAATAAATCGTTTGACCGGACCTAACTGTTATATATAGTTTAAATATTTACATTATATGTGTTTGCGCACATGGTATCAGGAAACAACGTATACCCACATGACGATAGGGAGGTGACGGCGGTGAGTAAATCGAGTTACCCCTCCCACTTCTGCTAGTTTTACTGAGATGTCTTGTCCTGTGCGAATTGGCCAATTAATATTACAAATGTCCTGAGGTAAAATTACTTTACTCCACATCCCCATGTAAAACTAATCCCATTAGAATAGGGCTTAAGAGAAACAAGGTGAAGTTGAGCGTTTAGTCACGGGTTTGATTTACTGACACACAGACAAAGATCATGTGACTGTACATGAATCATTAATATCAGATCAGGCATTAGAATGAACACAGTTACTGACATGTTGTTGCATTACTGTCGAGTCCATATCATAAAAGTCTGTTTGCGCCGAAATGCGACTGATTTACCAAAAGAATCCACAGTGAAATGAACCGAATACAAATAAATAAAGCTCAACTGAGACATTCACATTGATGAAAATAAATAATCATATTCCTGCATTAGGATCCTTTGAAAGGTAATGTTATTTTAGTCCTGTATCGCTCTTCTCTCCTCCTCATCTCACTAACACACCAGTGGGCGGGGCTCAAATGAAGTAGGCGTTGATTTCTTCTGTGGAGGCGGAGTTTCACCATCTATAGACATTCTAGGATCAGTCGTTCGCTGGTTCTGGTGTCAATAAAAGCTTTTATTGGACTAACAAGGAAGTTTTCAGTTCTGAAACTTACAGGATATTCTTATAGTATGATGACCTCTTATATATATCAAAAGCTCAAGGAAAAGTTGATTTCTCAATTCATGACCCCTTTAAAGTTCTGTGATACTGTACGTGACAACTTTTTTACTTACCTGTTGGCAGTCGTTCAGCTGAAAACCATGCTAAACATTTGCTTGCTCTAATGTAGTGGCATGAATTTGTTGGATATTTACACAACGAATATTGGTTTTACACTCGGTGTGAATAGACACGTGCTTTATCTTTATCTCCTCTCCAGATGTTTTTAAAATCAAAGGACGTTGTTGTGAAGAATTAATTTTCCATTGTTTTTGCATTGGTATAATAATACTTGTTGGATTTGTTCTGGTCAGACGAACATACACAACTAAGGATATTCAATAAACTGATCATTGCTTTGTCTCCTGTTTCTGTTCTTTCCTGGTTTTCTCAGTCAAACTTTTAGGTTGATTCAAGACTGTTTATAGACCTTATGTAGCCCCGCCTCTTTTCAGCGCTGCGCTCGTTGTCTTTTGACTTCCGGCTTGTATTTCCACAGTGATCTTATGTATTTATGAATGAACTGCTCATTTTAAAATCTTCCCGTTCTACTGACATTTGTTAAGACACCCGCTTTAAACATAACAATGCTCATGATATCTTTTGTTAACTCCACAACACTTAAATCCACTTCACCAGCTAATTATTCTTCAACAGCGATGCCATAGAAATATACAGGGCTACCGCGAAAACGGACGTTTAAAGACAATATTCTAAAGATGGCGGCGTGCATGTTTTCTCTGGAAAATAAGCTCTATAGAGTTCTGGGTACCAGACAAGACTTGCTGTTAATGGGTTTTACTGGTTTTGGACACCAGACAAAACACTTATCTCTTGACAGGATCTGGCGTCTGGGGTTGGATCTGACATTTCTGATGTGGGGATTCCATCTGATCTGACATTTTGGCGTAGTCAGCAGGATGTCAGCACAAACTAACAAAACACATTGGCTACACCCCTTCGGACATTCATGATCCAGATACAGTGACTCCTAACATCTTGATGATCGTGCAGCGAGATGCTACAACAAGTGGTATTCGTAGGAGATGGAGACATAGTTAGCTTTTAGCTGACCACTTTTGGAAATAATTCTTTCCTCTATACCTGCCCAATCTCAGATTAGACAGAAATGGAAGATGGAAGAAACCGACCTGCAGGTTAGTGACAGTCATGATCCTGTAGGGAAAATCCTGGCTGAAGGTGGTGTTGACAGAACCGTTTCCCCCCTCAGTGTCCCGTTGACTCCCTGGGGTGGTGTTGAGAACCGACCCCTCAGTGTCATCCTGGCTGAAGGTGGCGTTGACTGATCCGGACCCCTTAGCGTTGCCCTGGCTCAGGTGGTGTTGACAGAACCGGACCCCTCAGTGTCATCCTGGCTGAAGGTGGCGTTGACTGATCCGGACCCCTTAGCGTTGCCCTGGCTCAAGGTGGTGTTGACAGAACCGGACCCCTCAGTGTCATCCTGGCTGAAGGTGCGTTGACTGATCCGGACCCCTTAGCGTTGCCCTGGCTGAAGGTGGTGTTGACAGAACCGGACCCCTCAGTGTCATCCTGGCTGAAGGTGGCGTTGACTGATCCGGACCCCTTAGCGTTAAGTGGTGTTGACAGAACCGGACCCCTCAGTGCCTGGCTGAAGGTTTGACTGATCGGACCCCTTAGCGTTGCCCTGGCTGACAGAACGGACCCTCAGTGTCGTCCTGGCTGAAGGTGCCGTTGACAGAACCGGACCCCTCAGCGTCATCCTGGCTGAAGGTGGCGTTGACAGAAACGGACCTTATGGATCATCATTTAATGTGTTTTTTGAAAATTGACAGTTACAGACACATACCTCTCCTTCTGTCTTGTGCTTCACTGATGAAAAAAAGTTAGGCTTTAAAGCCATGATATTCATGGTGAGTAAACTATATTAATGTTGACACTCTGCATTGTAAAAAGTGCTATATTAATAAAGGTGACTTGACTTTAATGCTGCTCCTGCAGAGCAGAAGGACTATAATCACTCGTCTTGAAATATTGCAATATCTGCAAAATAATGCAGTCACTTTCCCCATCACTCTTCAAAGAAATTAACCTGGGAAGAAGTTATCCTTGCCAGTGTCACCTCAAGCTTGGTTAACTTAATATTCAATATTTTTGATCTGCATTTACACTATTGTATGAGAACTAAACGATGACACTTTTCTCCAGAGCTGCTGTATAGATAAATGATTTTTACAATAATCAATACTGAACTTAATCCAGACAATGATCACTTCTAGAGCTGCACAGACAAATTATGTTCCCATTATCACTGTAAAGCAGCTCTGGAATAGATTGTCTAAAATTACTGAACTGATCACTTCTAGAGCTGCACAGACAAATTTTCCCGTTATCACTGTAACCGCTCTGGCAATCTGAATTTAAAAAAAAAAAAAAAAAAGCAGCTATAAAATGACTTTGAACCTCACAGCTAAAGATTTGTTGGGCAAATTCTGACCTCAAAAGACAGGTGTGTTAGTTTGTACTGTGTCAAGTCACTACTAACTAACCTAAGTGGCTGTAAAGTCTTTTAGCAAACCTAAAAGCAAGATGGAGTTAACAAAAACCAAGCAACCCATTCAAAAGTAAGTAAATTTTATTTTGTTACAAAAAGATCTTGACTTGTGCCAACAGTCAAGGAGAACCAGACCCTTCTTCAGCATCGTCCTCACTGAAGGAGAGTCTGACAGAATCGGACCCTTCAGCATCGTCCTCGCTGAAGGGGAGACTGACAGAACCAGACCCTTCAGCATCGTCCTCGCTGAAGGTGGCATTGACAGAACCGGACCCCTTAGCGTTGCCCTGGCTGAAGGTGGTGTTGACAGAACCGGACCCTGCATTGCCCTGGCTGAATTGGCGTTGACAGAACCGGACCCCTTAGCATTGCCCTGGCTCAAGGTGGTGTTGACAGAACCGGACCCCTCAGTGTCGTCCTGGCTGACATTGAAGCCCTGCTCAAGGTGGTGTTGACAGAACCGGACCCCTCAGTGTCTCCTGGCTGAAGGTGGCATTGACTGATCCGGACCCCTTAGCATTGCCCTGGCTCAAGGTGGTGTTGACAGAACCGGACCCCTCAGTGTCGTCCTGGCTGAAGGTGGCATTGACTGATCCGGACCCCTTAGCATTGCCCTGGCTCAAGGTGGTGTTGACAGAACCGGACCCCTCAGTGTCGTCCTGGCTGAAGGTGGCGTTGACTGATCCGGACCCCTTAGCATTGCCCTGGCTCAAGGTGGTGTTGACAGAACCGGACCCCTCAGTGTCATCCTGGCTGAAGGTGGCGTTGACTGATCCGGACCCCTTAGCGTTGCCCTGGCTCAAGGTGGTGTTGACAGAACCGGACCCCTCAGTGTCGTCCTGGCTGAAGGTGGCGTTGACTGATCCGACCCTTAGCATTGCCCTGGCTCAAGGTGGTGTTGACAGAACCGGACCCCTCAGTGTCGTGAAGGTGCGTTGACTGATCCGGACCCCTTAGCGTTGCCCTGGCTCAAGGTGGTGTTGACAGAACCGGACCCCTCAGTGTCACCCTGGCTGAAGTTGCTATGCAGGTGGACTGAGTTAAAACTCGATACACCACCCACGTTGTCTACAGAGAGAAAGAGGAGTTATTGTTATCATGAGAAAGTCATTACTTTAGTACAACAAGGGTATGTTACATTAAGAAACAACAAGAGAAGTCTACAAACCTTTTTGTCCGTCACTCCAAGAAGAGTCTAAGGATCCACCTTCAACTGGGGAGCTGAATACTGAGAAACACAGACATTAAAATACACAAATAAGTAAACATACTGAAACCAAACAAAAAAAGTAAACTTACCATGCCATACTAATTGGTGATAAAGAAGCACCAAAACAATCATTTTAATCAAACCCATTCTATACTGCAAACCAAGCCACTGAGACCACCAACCTAACCAAGCAAGCTAAAGTTCAAACCCAACCAGGTCTTTTAAAGCCACACAGAAAACTATTTGTACCACCTGGATGACTCATTAATCTGCTAATTAATTAATTAATTAATCACTCAGCACACAAGCTAATGTTATATCTCCCATAGAACTAAGGGGTATTGCACAAAAGCAAGATAAGGGATTAAGCTGGGATTTTCCAGTTATCCTGGCTGAATTTAGCCCTGACTCAGTTGCATGAAAGCAGGTTTTTACAGTCACTCCATTGTCTCCTGTAAATATGTTGCATCATTTGAATTATCCTGCAATAAAATACTCGATATACTGTCATTCATCTAATTATGGTTACTGTTATTATGAAGACTGCTCTTCATATTGCTGTCAGAAGTTTGATATATTGCAGTATGTTTTGATTTAATAAAGAATGTCACTCTTTCATGTGTACATGCATTTTATTTTGCATTAGTAGCAGTTTATCTTCCCAAATTCTAGTTCCACTTCACTGGATCAATAACTAGATAGTGTACTGGACATTCATGAGAATTTTTTTTATTTTGCTGTCATCACTTGGAGCTTTAGAGAGAAAAAATAACAATAATTTATACATTGTGTTACAGTCATCCAGGCTTTCTGTTAAATGTTCACAGTTTTTGTTAATTAGTCAAAGAACAACACCATCAGGTCAAATGTAATAAATTTAAGAATGGACTGCATATTTATATTATATCTGCAAAAAATATGGAAAAGTTCTGTTGCAATTTATATATGAGAAATATTTTGGGGTGCACAGATTTAGTTTATGAAACATGAAAAGAAAGAAAAAAAAAAAACAGAACAGAACAGAAAAAGGAATCAGCACAACAAATAAATGCAACGTTCAAGGTCCAAACTACTTTACTGAAGATTAACATAGAAAGTGACAACAAAATACCAAAAAACACTGATTTTACAAGAGAACAAAGAGCAAATGTTTAGATCTATCTTTGCTATAACTAGCATAGCATTTACATGCTGACACCTGATGGATTTGGTGGGTTTACCAAGGTGATTTAAACATAACTTCCAAAACACAATGACAAAAACTACATAAATTTACATATTCATCAATGACAATCAACTGTATTTCTAAACTGAATATTACAAGTGGTAAACAGATTAAAGCAAAATCCATCAGCTGCATAAGTTTAAACTGTGTGTTAATGATGAAACAACGTCACAATTGTTCGTTAATGGGGAGCCCAGGTGATGCAAATCTGTGCCAATGCATGTTTTTAAAATGCCTGGTTGCACTTCCAAACTGAATGGTTGAACCTGTGGCCAAAATGGTTTCTTTTAAACTCATTATTTTATTGTATCTGTATCATTCATGTAGTGAAGGTAGTTTGATATGTTTAACATTGTGATGGGAAACCAAGGCTTTCTGAAGCGTTTGAGGCTTTCATCAAATTACTCTGAAAAATGGTTTATTACTCGAAACTTTTAACACAGTGCACATTAGCGACATCTGGTGGTCAGACTTGTTTTCTTCACCATATCTAAATCATCGCGGAGCAGATCTGTGGTTTAAAAAAAGCATGTGACCAAATGAAGTGTCGGAAGTCCGTGACATACGTAATCACTCTTGTCTTGGATCAATACATTTCTATCTAATCTGATCTAATCTCGTCTAAATTAATTTGACAATGAGACCACAACTCGTGTCATTTGAAGCTTGGTCAACGGATTCACAAATTGATCAATAATATAATTGACGTGAGTAGTTGAGAAAATATTTTGGTTGAGCTGTTTAACCCTTATGTTCTGCTCTGAGACCCCAGCAATAAAACACGATTAAATGCATTTTCCATTTATGCATCAGGTTAAGCGCCTTTTTTTTTTTTCAAAACGGCTGTCCCGACTTTCCCATGCTGCATGATGTTCGAAGCTTCAAATGTCATCAGTCACTTGGTATTGTCATTTCGATACAAACATTGGTACAGTGTGTGATACAATAGTGCTTTAAAAACTGTGTGGAAGCATTGGAGCCCTGGTATCAACCGTCCCATCACTAGTTTAACATGACATTTTAATATATGGGTATTAAAATTAGTTTCTCTCGTTAATGGCAAGTTTTTTTTTTTTTTTTTTTCCCTTCAGTTTTCTGTTCCCCAATCGAACGTGATTTGCATGTGTCTGACTGGAGTGATGCTGGGAATGTACTACAAGAAAACAAAGGTTTGGTTGAAAATTATCTATATTAATTAGCATAAAGATGTATGCACTTGCATGCTAATGTTTTTAACTACCATGTTGTATTGAAATTGAAGACATGTTGCCATCTGTTAAATTTAAGTTTATTCAAATGCTCTTTTTAGGACATACTGAACATGATGACAACTCAAACCATTTTGAGAAGTCTAATTCTGAAATGGAGAAACCAAGTTTTAACTCATCTGAGAAGTCCAGCTCTAACCGTGAGAAATCTAGTGCTCCCATGGAACTTGGTTCCCCTCCATCTGAGAAGTCTAGCTCTCACCCTGAGAAATCTAGTGCTCCCATGAAAGTGGTTCCCCTCCATCTGAGAAGTCTAGCTCTCACCCTGAGAACCAGTTCGAACCCTGTGAAACTAGTTGTATGAACCCATTTACCCTCCCTCTGAGCCCCAGTTTCTAAACCTGAGAAACCTAGTGCTCCAATGGAACCTGGTTCCTCTCCATCTGAGAAGTCTAGCTCTCACCCTGAGAAACCCAGTTCTAACCCTGAGAAACCTTGCTCCTATGAGCTCAGTCATCCTCCCTCTGAGAACCAAGTTCAAACCTGGAAACCCAGTCCGAAATCGAGAAACTTAGTACTCCTATGGAACCCAGTTCATCCCTCCCTTCTGAGGACCCAGTTCTAAACCTGAGACACCTAGTGCCCCTATGAATCTCAGTTCATCCCTCCCTTCTGAGAAACCCAGTTCTAAACCTGAGAAACCGTGCTCCATTGAATCTGGTTCCCCTCAATCTAGAAGTCTAGCTCTCCCCTGAGAACCCAGTTCTAAACGAGACCCTAGTGGTCCTATGAATCCAGTTCATCCTCCCTTCTGAAAACCTAGTTCAATGGAATCTGTTCCCCTCAAATCTGAGAATTCCACTCTCACCCTGAGAACCCAGTTCTAACCCTGAGAAACCTAGTGCTCCTATGAATCTCAGTTCATCCCTCCCTCTGAGAAACCCAATTCTAACCGACACCTAGTCTCCTATGACTCCTTCCCCTCTGAGAAACCCAGTTCTAAACCTGAAAACTAGTGCCTATGAATCTCAGTTCATTCCTCCCTCTGAGGAACCAAGTTCTAAACCTGGAAAACCCAGTCCGAAATCTGAGAAACTTAGTACTCCTATGGAACCCATTCATCCCTCCCTTCTGAGGACCCAGTTCTAAACCTGAGACCCTAGTGCTCCTAAGAATCTCAGTTCATCCCCCTTCTGAGAAACCCAGTTTCTAAACCTGAGAACCTAGTGCTCCAATGGAATCTGGTTCCCCCAATCTGCGAAGTCTAGCTCTCACCCTGAGAAACCAGTTCTAAACCGAGAACCTAGTGCTCCTAGAATCTCAGTTCATCCCTCCCTTCTGAGGAACCAGTTCTAAACCTGAGACACCTATGCTCCTTGACCTCAGTCATCCCCCTTCTGAGAAACCCAGTTCTAAACCTGAGAAACCTAGTGCTCCAATGGAATCTGGTTCCCCTCATCTGGAAAGTCTAGCTCTCACCTGAGAAACCCATTCTAAACCTGAGAACCTAGTGATGAATCTCAGTTCTCCCCTCCCTTCTGAACCCAGTCTAACAGTTCTCCTATGAATCTCCCCCTCCCTTCTGATAAACCCAGTTCTAACCTGAAACTAGTGCTCCAAGGAATCTGGTTCCCTCAATCATCTCTCCCCTGAAAACCCAGTTCTAAACCTGAGAAACCTGTGCTCCTAAGAATCTCGTTCATCCCTCCTTCTGAGAACCATTCTAAACCTGAGAAACCGAGTGCCCTAAGAATCTCAGTCATCCCTCCTTCTGAGAACCCAGTTCTAAACCTGAGAAACCTAGTGCTCCTACGATCTCATTCATCCCTCCCTTCTGAGAAACCCAGTTCTAACCTGAGAACCTAGTGCTCCTATGAATCTCAGTTCATCCCTCCCTTCTGAGGAACCCAGTTCTAAACCTGAGAAACATAGTGCTCCTAAGAATCTCAGTTCATCCCTCCCTTCTGAGAAACCCAGTTCTAAACCTGAGAAACCTAGTGCTCCAATGGAATCTGGTTCCCCTCAATCTGAGAAGTCTAGCTCTCACCCTGAGAAACCCAGTTCTAACCCGAGAAACCTAGTGCTCCTATCTCCAGTTCTCCTCCCTTCTGAGGAACCCAGTTCTAAACCTGAGACACCTAGTGCTCCTATGAATCTCAGTTCATTCCTCCCTTCTGAGGAGCCAAGTTCTAAACCTGGAAAACCCAGTTTGAAATCTGAGAAACTTAGTACTCCTATGGAACCCAGTTCATTCCTCCCTTCTGAGGAACCCAGTTCTAAACCTGAGAAACCTAGTGCTCCAATGGAATCTGGTTCCCCTCAATCTGAGAAGTCTAGCTCTCACCCTGAGAAACCCAGTTCTAAACCTGAGAAACCTAGTGCTCCTATGAATCTCAGTTCATTCCTCCCTTCTGAGGAACCAAGTTCTAAACCTGGAAAACCCAGTCCAAATCTGAGAAACTTAGTACTCCTATGAAACCCAGTTCATCCCTCCCTTCTGAGGAACCCAGTTCTAAACCTGAGACACCTAGTGCTCCTATGAATGTTATCCCTCCCTTCTGAGGAAACCTATTGCTCCAATGGAATCTGGTTCCCCTCATCTGAGAAGTCTAGCTCTCACCCTGAGAAACCCAGTTCTAACCCTGAGAAACCAAGTGCTTCTATGGAACCCAGTTCATCCCTCCCTTCTGAGGAACCCAGTTCTAAACCTGAGAAACCCAGTACACCTAAGGAACCCAGTTTATCCCTCCCTTCTGAGAACCCAGTTCTAAACCTGAGAAACCTAGTGCTCCTATGAATCTCAGTTCATTCCTCCCTTCTGAGGAACCAAGTTCTAAACCTGGAAAACCCAGTTCGAAATCTGAGAAACTTAGTACTCCTATGGAACCCAGTTCATCCCTCCTTCTGAGGAACCCAGTTCTAAACCTGAGAAACCTAGTGCTCCAATGGAATCTGGTTCCCCTCAATCTGAGAAGTCTAGCTCTCACCCTGAGAAACCCATTTCTAAACCTGAGAAACCTAGTGTTCCCATGGAACCCAGTTCCTCTCCATCTGTGAAGTGTAGCTCTTGTCCTTTTGAGAAACCCTGTTCTAAACCTGAGAAACCTAGTGCTCCCATAGAATCTGGTTTCTCTCCGTCTGAGAAGTCTAGCTCTCACCCTTCTGAGAAACCCAGTTCTAAACCTGAGAAACCTAGTGCTCCAATGGAACATGGTTCCTCTCCATCTGTGAAGTGTAGCTCTTGTCCTTCTGGAGAAACCCTGTTCTAAACCTGAAAAACCTTGCTCCAAGGAACCTGGTTCCTCTCCATCTGAAATCTAGCTCTCACCCTGAGAAAACCCAGTTCTAAACCTGAGAACCTAGTGCTCCAATGGAACCTGTCCTCTCCATCTGTGAGTGTAGCTCTTGTCCTTCTGAGAAACCCTGTTCTAAACCTGAGAAACCTAGTGCTCCAGTGGAACCTGGTTCCTCTCCATCTGTGAAGTGTAGCTCTTGTCCTTCTGAAAACCCTGTTCTAAACCTGAGAACCTAGTGCTCCCTGGAACCGGTTCCTCTCCATCTGAGAATCTAGCTCTCTCACCCTGAAACCCAGTTCTAAACCTGAGAACTACTGTTCATATGAACCCTGTTCATCCCTGCCTTCGAGAACCCAGTTCTAAACCTGAGAACCTAGTGCTCCAATGGAACCTGGTTCCTCTCATCTTTAAGGTGTCTTGTCCTTCTGAGAAACCCTGTTCTAAACCTGAGAAACCTAGTGCTCCCATAGAACTCGGTTCCTCTCCATCTGAGAAGTCTAGCTCTCACCCTGAGAAACCCAGTTCTAAACCTGAGAAACCTAGTGCTCCAATGGAACCTGGTTCCTCTCCATCTGTGAAGTGTGCTCTTGTCCTTCTGAAAGAAACCCTGTTCTCAGCCTGAGAAACCTAGTGCTCCAATGAAACCTGGTTCCTCTCCATCTGAGAAATCGAGCTCTCACCCTGAGAAACCCAGTTCTAAACCTGAGAAACCTACTTTCATATGGAACCCGTTCATCCCTGCCTTCTGAGGAACCCAGTTCTAAACATAAGAAACCCAGTTCTAAACCTGAGAAACCTAGTGCTACAATGGAACCTGGTTCCTCTCCATCTAAGAAGTCCAGTGATAAACCTGAAACCTCAAGTTCTCTTCCAGTGAAAACAAGTGTTTTTTTCTCAAAGCCATGTTCTAACTCTGAGAAACCTAGTGTTGCTATGGAATCCAGTTCATCCCTCTCTTCTGAGAAATCCATTCTAAACCTGAGACCTAGTACTCTTATGGAACCCAGTTCATTCATCCCTTCTGAGAAACCCTGTTCTAAACCTGAGAAACCTAGTGCTCCAGTGGAACCTGGTTCCTCTCCATCTGTGAAGTGTAGCTCTTGTCCTTCTGAGAAACCCTGTTCTAAACCTGAGAAACCTAGTGCTCCAATGGAACCCGTTTCCTCTCCATCTGAGAAGTCTAGCTCTCACCCTGAGAAACCCAGTTCTAAACCTGAGAAACCTAGTGCTCCCATGGAACCTGGTTCCTCTCCATCTAAGAAGTCCAGTGATAAACCTGAAACCTCAAGTTCTCTTCCAGTGAAAACAAGTATTTTTTTCTCAAAGCCATGTTCTAATTCTGAGAAACCTAGTGTTGCTATGGAACCCAGTTCATTCATCCCTTCTGAGAAACCCAGTTCTAAACCTGAGAAACCTAGTGCTCCCATGAAATCTGGTTCCTCTCCATCTGAGAAGTCTAGCTCTCACCCTGAGAAACCCAGTTCTAAACCTGAGAAACCTAATGCTCCAATGGAACCTGGTTCCTCTCCATCTGTAAGGTGTAGCTCTTGTCCTTCTGAGAAACCCTGTTCTAAACCTGAGAAACCTAGTGCTCCAATGGAATCTGGTTCCTGTCCATCTGTGACGTGTAGCTCTTGTCCTTCTGAGAAACCTAGTGCTCCAATGGAACCTGGTTCCTCTCCATCTGAGAAATCTAGCTCTCACCCTGAGAAACCCAGTTCTAACCTGAAACCTGTTCAATGTTCCTCTTCCAGTGAAAACAAGTATTTTTTTCTCAAAGCCATGTTCTAACTCTGAGAAACCTAGTGTTGCTATGGAATCCAGTTCATCCCTCTCTTCTGAGAAACCCAGTTCTAAACCTGAGAAACCTAGTACTCTTATGGAACCCAGTTCATTCATCCCTTCTGAGAAACCTTGTTCTAAACCTGAGAAGGATGAGAGTGCTGCTATGAAACCCAGTTCTTCTCTTCCATCTGACAAATCTAATTCTCTACCCTCTAAGAAATTGACTTCTAAATTGGAGACACCCAAGTCTATTGCCACAGTGAAATCCAGTGTGTTGATAAATGCAACACTTCTGTGAATGCCAGTTCTTTCTTTCCCTCTGAGAAGTCTATGTCTCTTCCAAGAATTTTAGTGAACTTCAGTTGTAAACATAAAAAACCCTCTGGGCTAATGGAATGCAACACTTTCACCTTCTCTAAGAAGCCAAGCTTAAATGAGAAACCTAGTGCTTCTCCTTGTAAGAAATCCTATCTTGAACCTGAGTTATCTGTGAAATCCTCTGGGAAACCTGTTTTTAGATCAAGGCCCGTTAAGGAGTTCAGTTCAAGCAGGAAATCTCTTTTTTTGCCCTCTGAGAGAAGTTCGTATTTTGAATCCAGTTCTCTCTTCTCCAAAACCTCAAATTCTGTTCTCTCTGGGGAAGTCAATTTTAGATCTTCAAAGTTATCTGGTTCTTTGCCCTCTAGGAGTGCTTTACTACTGGAGGATTCCAATTCTCTTACCTTACATAGCACACTCCTCCTTGAAGAAACCAAATCTCCTTGTGGTTCAAGACTATCTGCAAAATCCAGTTCTTCCTGTTCACCCACATGATTCTGGAAGAACAAACCACTCGTGTTGGTCATCAAATCTGACTTTGCCTAATTTTTGAATGCCACCATAAATAAAAGTTTTTTTTGGAAAGTTGCATTGTGATTGATCCTTTTCTGTGTTCAAGACAGAAAATCAGTAGTTTGATAAGTTTTTAAAAATGTAGCAGTGTATTCTATGGTTGGCTGCGCAGTTGTCTTGATTGGCCATAATATCTCCAGGTTGCTGCTAATGAACATGCTTCTCAGTGTGCATCCTCATTAAAATGATCATCAGAGCATACCACTTCAAGTAAATTAACTAGGATGAACTGATTTAAAAAAAAAAACTGAACAGAAACTGCTACTTTAAAAGATGTGAAAATGTATCTGAAATTATCCAGGATATTTTCTGATTTAATGTAAACTCTCATGTCTAGCCTGAAAAAAGACTGCATTTCCATTAATATATCTTATTGTATAGCTGTACAATTAATCATTAAAAGATTGTGATCTCGATTCAAATACCCATGTGATCTTTTACTGAAATGAAACCCTCCATTGACAATCCATACAAATGAGACAAGATCACTTTATATAATGAACAGATTGAATTTAGGCTTTTATTCATATATAAACATTTATCAACGCACACATCTGATAAGGTAAATGAAAGCTCAAGCATGAGAACCAATGAGGTTCATTCTCATGTTACGCAGCACGTTTGAGCTTCAGGAATGGATTTGTTCTCACGCTTCAAGCAGGTTCAGTTGAGCTTCTGTTCAGATGAGATTAATAATACTATATAAAATAATATAATATTGTTGCAGTCTAGCTACACTAGTGACCGGTGTTTGAAATATGTAGAAATAGTAAATGACTACAAAACTAGTGAATTTGTAAGTTGGGGGAAAAAATAGGCTTGAAGTGTTTTTTTTCTTTTAAGTTTCCAAGTATTTGGTTAAACACACGTTTCATTGGCAAGAAAATAACATAATCTAATTTTTGCAAATTAAAACATTTATATGTAGTTTCAAATCTGATTCTGGTTGTATCTAGGATATCTAAGTCCACTAAAGGAGGGAGAGTGTAAGATCAACAGATACTCAGATACTTTGATCTTCTGAGATATGGACAGCACAAACACATACAGCCATTTGTCTCCACACCCCACAGAGTGAAGTTGCGGGAAAGCTTCTTTCCATCCTGTCCTTCCTTCACATTTGCTCCTTCTCCCCCACTTCCTTCCCTTTACACATTCTTCCCATCACTCAGTTCACTTAAAAAGATTATATACAAATTATAATGTTCTGTCAATGCAAATGAATTAACAGTCATGTTTGGTATCGTTTGAAATGTCTCAGTGCAACTGGTACAATGGTCTCGTCTACATGAAAGTAAACCAAAGGTATTAAAGGTTTTAAGACTTTAGGTATACTTTGGTTGCAACCATGGGTGTGTCCCTTTCCCAGGGTCTTTCATCCAAATTACCTCCTGTTCCACAGCAAGGTGCGAACACCCGAGGTCTGTGACCCTAGTCAATGCAAATTCTGATTGTAAGTTCATGCCCCACATTGGCGGATGCTTTGTCTTGGTCTGAGTATTTAAGGAAATGTTGCAAAAGGCTCGGGGCGACTCTGTATTCAGATGAAGCCCACATTGCTGAGTGTCCAGAACACCCAGCAATGTGTATTTTTATAATGTCAGGTATGCATCTTACTCTATTTCTGAGCATTTGATGTTTTGTATTGATAATCTTTGAATTGATTATGTAATTGGCATGATACATTTACCTGACTAATAAATTGTCACATTTGATTTTATTCTGACTTACTCTGAAATGATTGACTTCAGTAGATTACGATGTATCCAGTGTTACCGCAAATCTGCGTCAGGTTAGTAACGGACTAAAGTCCAGTTGAGTGGAGCATAGGGCACACCAACTGTGATTTTAGAGCTCCGACTAACGCTTGGCATTAGTTCAAGTGTACTTAGACTGTAAAGGCTAAAAGGGAATTTCCGTTTAGGACAACAAAATGTTGATCGACCAACCTAAATAGGGTGAGCCTTACCTCTGTTTATTGTAATGTTACTCTAGCTAAGTGTACATGGGAAACCATGGCATAACCAAACCAAAGCTGCTATAAGAGAAGTAATATTGGTCGGCTTATCTGTAGTAGTGGTTGTGACCTCTGACTAGAGTTAGTGTTACTCTAATTCAAGTGTATACAGATCTAAGGGGACTACATAAATACTTTTAGACAGAGCAAGCATGAAGGCGGCCTTCTAAACAGTATAGTCAATTACCTCTGTCTAGTGACCAAGACTGGCGAGTTTGTGATTGTGGGCCCGCATATTAATGAATGGCCAGTGCAAGGACCCTGTGCGACACTGAGACCGAATGAACGAGTACAATAAGAGTAAAGAGTTAAACAGAATATTCAAATGTAGAGCTAAATTATTATACAAATGACCAATAATCAATTGACATTCTAAACTAAATTCGAGGTCATAATAACATGGAGTCACATAAAAGATTATTTGGAATTAAACTACTTTGCCACACTGAAAAGACGGAACGCGCAAGAAACCTTCCCCGTCCTGTGGGAAACCACCATTGGGCCGATTGGGCTGGCCTTACAAGAGTGTTTTCACATTTGGCTCTGAAACTCTGGAATAGCCTTCCTGATAATGTTCGGGGCTCAGACTCGCTCACCCAGTTTAAATCCAGATTAAAGACGCATCTCTTTAGCCAAGCATTCACATAATGCATCTCATACCAGATCAATTGCACATGACTATCTTTGCTTAATGTTATGAACAGTAGCTACGCTAATTATTCTCCATTTGCTTTTCTGTTTTACCTCGGGACACCCCCCCCGAGGCGACTAGAGAGTACATCAGCTTCAGTTTGGATCCAGCCTCTTAAGAAGACCTCAGATGACCAACACCAGTGAAGAGACGGCGCCAACTCCTGCGAGGACTTCAGAAGACGCAATCATCTGGATCAACATGCACGTTGCCCAATTTCTATATTCTAATCCTATTGTTAATGAAATTCATTTTTACAGGAGCTCATTGCTTCTACCTTCAGTTAAACTGCTAACAGTGATTGTAAATTAATTGCCTAAATTATTACATTATTTGCTAACTGCATTCTTTAAATTGTGATGTTGACATGCATTCTCTGTAAAGCTTCTTTGAAATGATATGTATCGTGAAAAGCGCTATACAAATAAATGTGAATTGAAATGAATTGATTTGGAAATTCACCTCAGAAATGCAAAAAAACATTTAGTTTTTTTTTTTTTTTTTTTTTTTAAATGCAACAAACTATGAAACAAAGGGGAAAAAAGAGACAGGACTGAGCTTTTAAATTGCCTGATAAATGTATAATCAGCATTTTAATAGCAACAACAAACAAAGGTTCAAAAGCACATATAGTAACATCAGTCGGCAAATGTTAACCGATTCATTTTACTGGTTATATTTGGTTACAGCCGCCCAGCCTGTGTTGAAGCGGATCCAGTCGAAATAATGTGCCACTTTAGTGTAGACACCAGGATAATTGGCTTGGCCACATTTATCACCCCAGCTCACTATTCCCCACACATACGACACGCCAGACGCATCTTTACACACCAGCGGCCCTCCGGGAGTCACCCTGACACGAATCCACCTTCCCCTCCAGGTCACCTGACATGGAGCACAGCCAATGAGAAGAGTCACCAAGCACATCCTACAAGGCTTAAACATTAATTACAGAAATACAGGCCAACAGTACAATCTTTAAAATCTTGTAAAATCTTTACGAAATGCTTTGCTATTTATCTGCTCATTTACACTGAAAAAAATATTGCTTTGCAACATTTTCGCTCGCTAGCAAATTTGACATAAAATTACAAAGAAAAGGCAGGGTAACACATTTAATTGAATGTGAAATTTTAAAGTAGAAGTTTATGTCCAGTTTCCTGATAAGGAATCTTGTATTTTCACAATGATTCTGATAGCATGTGAAGGCAGCATTATATGTTGCGTATGATCAAACATTTTAGTGTTTAGTCAAACACAAACACACACATACCTGCACACTCCATTCCAGGGAGGAAACGGTCCTTGTAATAATTCTTGCAGTCACCAATAATCGTCACATTTGCCCATTTTAGAGTTGCCTGTGACATCCCCGCTTCAAACAAACAGACATAGAGACAATAAAACCTCCAACCGTAACCCCACTGGAGTAAAAGAACTCAATCTAAAAGCCTGTTCACATCAATAACGATAACTATATCAGCATCCACATGAGTGGACAACACCAATCTGATTATTGTAAGTGTTACTCCTCTACCCAGGTCCTACTCGCCTCGCTCTGTGCGGGCCTCGAACCTGGGTTTCCGGCGTGGGAATCAGACGCTCTAACAAGTAGGCTAAAGGCTGCAACTTCAAGTTGCTAGAGCACCTCTTGAGATCAGAGGAGTGAGGTTTACTCACACAGCGACAACTAGCTGGCCTCCGTTACACTCACCCCCTTAAACCTCACTCCCATCTGGGTCACGGCACCAATATAGCCCCTCTAGTTCGCACCTGCCCGCTTCAAGCGGGACACAAACCCGGGCCCGGCGTGCATGGAAGTCGGACGCTCTAACAAAGATGCTAAAGGCTGCAACCTCTAGCGTCAGCCGCTAGAGCGCCTCTTGAGATCAGAGGAGTGAGGTTTACTCGCACAGCGGGTACTAGCCGGCCTCCGTTACATAAGCATGGTGCAGTTTTGTCGTCTTTTGCTTTAAATGATCAAGCTCTTTAAAGCAGAATGGATTCTGATTGGCCATCAGTGTTTTTATCAGTCATAAGCTGGAAACAAATAGTTCTGAAAGACAGTGCTATCATTCCTCTGTGTCGTTATCGTTGTAGTAGTGGTGTGGACTCTGCTATGCTTTTATATTTAGAGAGATTTTTAGAACTATTATCATTATCGTCCTTGGTGTGAACAGGCCTTAAAGTCACCATGAAATCTTTTTTATTATTATTAAACACAGCAGTGCTTGCAAAAGACATGACTTGCATATGAAATCAACAGTTTTTTTCTCTCTCTTTGATCACTTCATGTGTGAATATAGGAATGCGAATCAGGTACTGGAAAGAAACATAATTTATTAAAACTAAACCTATAAAATGATCCCGTGATGGAACCCATTAAGGGTTTTATATATGAAGTGCCTGATGGAGCCCTTTAAGGTAGCGATGCACTGATGTATTTTTTTCACTAATAGCCATTGGCCGATTGTCCTGTCAATCAAAAGGGGGTGGAAAAACGTGTTGGACTGTGACTAATACTGTCTTTGAAGAAAATCTCTTGTGTGTTGAATTTAGGGCTGTCAAAGTTAAATATTGAGTAGTAGAGTAATTGGCTATTGGAGAAATATAGCATCTGTGCATCTCTAACTTTAAGGTTCCCTAGAGAAGCTTAGACCCGAACCTCTGTCGCGGCCCCAGCCGGAGATGGTGCAGGTGTCGTTGGGCTGGAACTGTTGGGTGGACCAGGGCACGCAGACGGATCGGACAGCGGGGTTGTCCTGCATGCACTTGTCCGAAAGATTCAGCTCCTCTAGCTGCACCAAAGCGATGTCGTTGGCGTAGGTTTGTGGGTTATATTCATGATGGATGATGATGTTCTTCACTGGGATGCTGTCGGTCGTCGACTGCTTGCGATGCTTCTTCCAGAGGGAGAACTTGATCCGGTAGGACTTTGGTTTGGGCCTACAGACATGCATATTCACAACTGTTTCTCAGTAGCTGTTCTGGTCAGGCTGATCAAAATGTGTGCTGATTGGTTGTACCTGACGCAGTGGGCGGCGGTCAAAACCCAGCAGCCACCCAGATACGCCCCTCCGCAGTGGATTGAGCCTTCGTCCTGTATGGCCACCTGCCACTGTATCTGAGTCTGCAGGGGCAAAGGTCACACACAGAGGTCAAACCAAAACAAAGAGGCATTTTACATTTCATTATGTGCTGCCTAGTGAAATTTTGTCAGTTTACTACATTGTTGACATTGTACCAGCTAACAGGGGACATTCTCAGAACGTTCTGACAAACATTCTCCTAGCATTTGTTTAAAGATCAGGCATAACATTATGACCACATTCCTAATATTGTGTTGGTCCCAAATCAGCCCTGACCCGTCGAGGCATGGACTCCTCTAGACCCCTGAAGGTGTGCTGTGGTATCTGCACCAAGATGTTAGCAGCAGATCCTTTAAGTCCTGTAAGTTGTGAGGTGGAGCCTCCATGGATCGGACTTGTTTGTTCAGTACATCCCACAGATGCTCGATTGGATTGAGATCTGGGGAATTTGGAGGTCAAGTCAACACCTCAAACTCATTGTTGTGCTCCTCAAACCATTCCTGAACCATTTTTGCTTTGTGTCGGGAGCATTATCCTGCTGAAAGAGGCCACAGCCACCAGGGAATACCGTTTCCATGAAAGGCTGTACATGGTCTGCAACAATGCTTAGGTAGGTGGTACGTGTCAAAGTAACATCCACATGGATGGCAGAAATAATGTTTTTGTGCTTATGTTTTGAGAACATTATTAAAGACCAGATAAGTTTGAACGAATGTTCTATTAATGTTACTGAAGAACGTTTGTTCATAACTTTGAGAGAACCTTGCCAGAACGTTCTATGAGAACATTAGTTGGGTCAATATGTGTTCAGTTGTAAAACCATTTTAAAACCTATTGAAACAGATTTGTGTCACCAAAACAGATTGTATATATCTTTATATGTGGATGGTTACGTGTTTGCATAGTATATAAAACACTCCTCAATCATGATCAGAAGCTTGTCTGCTTTATCAACCAGATTAAAGTTTAAGTTCTTTGGCAATCTGGTGTCTTGCACCTCTTTTTAAAAGATGAGATTGGCTAGAAGGTGGAAACCACAATATATATCATCATACTGCCCTGCCCTGGTGTTTCTGAAGTTTGCTTTTTTAATACTGACCGGTAAGGCCTCTTCTCCTCCTACTAAACGTTTCCTGCGTGAATGGGAAGTCGTATCGTCCTTTTGTTTGTACTCATACTCCATATTGGGAATGCCACACTCCAGCTGGCTCTCGGCAGATGAACGTATTCCTCTGATCTCTGGAACAATGTGACATAGCAGATGTGTTGATTCAACCGTGTGAATCCTGTGGAGACACTCCAGACACAAACTACAACTGCTAAACATTTGACATTTGCCCAGCTAACAAAAATATGTTCTAATAACGTTTCCATTAAGTTACAAAAAATGTTATTTCTGAATGTTCCCTGAACTTTCAAAATGTCCAGTTTTTTAAATGTTTTAAAATCCTTTTTTTTTTTTTTTTCTTGATAATATGAACGTTAAGGGAACATTCCATTATATCATTCTTCAAACATTATGTTACTTTTGAATATTCTCTGAATGTTTTGAAAGTATTAACAATTAAAAAAACGTTAGATGAACATCCAACTAAAACATTTCAGGAAAAAATGCTCAAGATAAATGCTCAAAAATGCTCAAATAATGTTTTGTGCTAAAATTTTGAGAACATTATTTAAGACCAGATAATTTTGAACGAACGTTCTATTAATGTTACTGAAGAACGTTTGTTTATAACTTTGAGAGAACCTTGCCAGAACATTCCCTGTTATCTGTGAGATCAGATCATGAAGAGTCTCTTCTAGAGGTTTTTGTTTGCTGAAGTGTCAGACGTTGGATGTTCAGTTTCATTTGAGTTTGTTCTCACCAGACATTGGATCAGAAAACAAGTCTGTCTGATTTTTCTCTAATGGTTTGTCGTTTTCTGAAACACAAAGAAAAGAAAAGGCAGTTATTCTGTTACAAAAATGCTTCTAACATGTTTGAAGTCTGCAAGTATGACTGACTGAACCTTCATTGGTTGGGATTCCTATGGAAGCTTGTTTTGTCCACGGAATAAAAAATAAAAAAGGTGAGATATAAACTCGCATTTGCAAGAAGAAAGTCTGAATTGTGAGATAAAAAGTCTTAATTACCTTTTTTATTCTTTTATTCAGTTTCCATAAGATTCCAGCAACACAGAACCACATTAACCAATTTGCAAACTGCTGAATTCATAACAAAGGACCACCAGACAGCGCAAAGAGAAATTAGTTGCGGTGCTCAATGAAGGTCAAATAAGTAGAAGCATTTTGTAAAATATATCTCAATCACAGACACATTCAGATGGGTTTTAATTTCTCAGAGGATGGCAGGGCTGAAAAACAGTAAGTCATTTGAACCATAATTGCACTTATATTACTAATAAATCGAATTGTGTGAAGAAAACACAGATGTGGTTTGAATGTTTTGAAATGTTGCAATTGAATTCACAAAGTGTTCTCGCCTCAGGCAATCTAGTCCTGAGTAGGACTTTTGATGACTCTGAAGATGAAAATAAATGAGACGCTCTTTCTGGAACTGATTCCTGAAGCAGTAATGAAATAAATTCACTGACCATCCAGTTCATCTTCTCCTCCCAGACAGTCCCTGATTCCATCTCGGACGGCGTGACGAGGAATACAGACGTCCGACTTACAGTGGAACGCTTCGCTTTCTTTATTACAGCCTTCACACAACAGAATATTAGGATAGTCATGAGTTTGATACTGTGTTTTAAGACAATACATAAGGTATTCTTAGATTTTGATTATTATGAACACAATTACAAATGTAATGCACTTCATTAAAAAATAAATAGTACTTTATTTATTTAGAAATGGCGAACAACAGATGGATTGTGGAAAACAGGAAGAGGAATGATGATGTCACAGACAGAGGCAGGAAGTAGAGACTCACTTTGGCAGCACATCTCGTCACTGTTGTCTCCACAATCATCAACACCATCGCAGGGTTTTCCTTTGCTTAAACACTTCCCATTCACACAGAGGAACTTCTTACATTCGCCTACACAGAGAGTGTGTGTGACGTGTCAGCAGATTATAACTCAACGTGAATTTACATTAACCGATACCTTTTGTTCTATTGGGGTAAATCATGCAGTAACATAGTTGCACAGAAAAATAATGCTTACCTTTTCAATAAAAATAAAAAAACTCTGCTGAAGATGCATATTAAGTCACTTTTATGTTAAATAATAGTTAGATAATAACTATGGAAGCTTGTTTTCACCATGGAATAAATTTTTTTTTAAAGGAAATTCATACTTTATAACTCATAATTGCAAGATTATATCTAAAAATTCTGAGAAAAAAAGTGGCTTTATTTTTTGCACTTCTGAGATTATAACTTGCAGCTGTGACATAATTTTAAACATTGCAATTATGAGAAAAACATTTCTGTGTTGGAAATAAGCTTCCATATAGATAACGTTTCGGTTACTAATGTAACTTTGCTTCCCTGAGATAATGGGAATGAACATTGCACCTGTTTTTGATGACGCTATGGGGAAACTCTGATTCTCTAAATACTGAAGCCTGATTGGATCACGTCTGTGCACCTGCACTGACAAATGGCATTTCAGCCCACCAAAACGGGCAGAGCCGACTGCCTATATAAATCCCGCTGGATGCCATATCCTCAGAATCGGTCGACTGAAGAGCAGCAAGCGGCAACACATGCGTGAGCATAGTAGCATGACAAGCTGCGCAATGCTCGTTTCCGCTGTCTCAAGGAACTGAGGTTACATTAGTGTAACTGGTCCTACTCAACCCGCTCTGAGCGGGACTCAAACCGGCATCTCCAGGGTGGGATGTGGGTGCGCTAACAAGGACACTAAAGACCGTAGCCAATAGCATCAGCCGCTAGCATCAGCCGCTAGCATAAGCCGCTAGCATCAGCCGCTAGCGTCAGTCGCTAGCGCACCGCTCAAGGCCAAGGGAGTGAGAGGTTTACACGCACAGTTCTTACTGGCCTACGTCCATTACACTCACCCCCCTAAAGCCCCGGGTATACTTCACTTTCCGCGCCCGGATGTGTCTCGCGCAGTCGCGCATCTTTCAAAGTATACTAAACCACAGATGGATGACCGAGTTCGACACATGCACAGTACAATTTTTTTTCTATAATTTTACCAGTCATTGTGCATCCAAAATAGTGCATCCACCATTGCAACATAGTTCAGAAGATACACCAAGAGAACAGGAATCAAAAACAATGGAGAAAGCATGCTTCTCAGTTTACTCGTCTTGTTTTTGAATCGCTCTTTACACACTCTTCTTTGACGACTGCACATTGCTCAAAATTTGGGCTTCACGCGGATGGGGTGTGCGGCCGGCCGCGAGCCCTCTGCATAATAAAAATGACATCATGCGGATGGTGCACAGACGCGGACGGCCAAAGTATACCCGGGGCTTAAACCTCACTCCCATCCAGGTCACGGCACCAAATGCAATCGGTCCTACTTGACCTGCTCTGAGCGGGACTCAAACTGGTGTCTCCAGGGTGGGAGGTGTGTGCGGTAACAATGACACTTAAGACCGCAGCCACTAGCGTGCCTCTTGAGGCCAGGGGAGTGAGTTTTACACGCACAGCTCTTACTAGCCTAAGTCCGATACACTAGTAACTGGAACATTCCCTTTCAATATGGTTCTCTCGCATTGCGCTATGGGGAACAAATCCAATGGCGCCATGCTACGAGTGCAGAATAAAAACTCGGGACTTCAAGGCTGGAGATCTGTGAGGCATGGTACTTTAATTGGACAGGACCCTTCAGGGGCCAGGGACTAGTTTTAAACAGACAAAAGCCGTACTTGTAGAGCAGGGACGTCTAGGTTATAAAACCTGGCAAAGGTGGACGGTGAGGACCAGTTGGCTGCTGCACAGATGTCACCAATGGACACCCCACTTGACCATGCCCAGGAGGAGGCTATTCCCCTGGTGGAGTGGCCCTTCACTCCTACAGGACACTGCAAGCCTATGCAACTATAGGCCAGTGCTATTGCGTCCACTGTCCAATGAGTCTCTGCTTCAGGACTGACAGAGCGAAGCACTCAAACAGCTGCTCTGATTGCTGGAACTGGCTAGAGCACTCGATATGTTAGGGTTAGGGTTAGACCCCTTGGGTCTGTAGCCTTGTCTTGGTTTAAAGACGACTTCACTGTCACTGGGTACAAACTCAAGACAAGACGCGCTCACTAGCCTGACTGATCCTAGTGTGCGCCGGATGGCCGAAGGGGAGAAGCACCGAGCAGTGCCACTAATCCACTGCTGAGGCTTGTTCTCACGGCGAGCAGGAAGGCTTCTTTTCTTCTTTTGATTCAGCGAGGAGATCATCATCTTTGCACTTGAAGGAGAAAGATTCTGATGATATGGCATCGAGCGCAAATTATATAGGCAGTCGGCTCCACCCATTTTGGCAGGCTGAAATTCCATTAGTCTGTTCAGGTGCACAGATGTGATCCAGTCAGGTTTCAGCATTCAGAGAAACTGAACTGAACTTGTGCCTCTTCTAAAAAAATTATGGGACACCAAAGTGGCAAAAGTCTTCATTTTCTTTAAGCAAAATATCTTATTTTGTACAATTTAAAGAAAATGAAAAGAATAAAAGATATTAAAGTTTGCTTGAAGAAAACAAAGAACACTATTGTGAAATATTTGTGTGAAGTGCCAAATGCACTCGCTCATTAAGTAGGATGTTAATTTTCTTAAGATAAAACGATGAGTACATCTAGAGGAAAAAGCACCTTTGGGTTCCTTGTAACACTTTGCGATGGCCACAGTGTTATTTGTGATTGGCTGGGGATTATAGATGGTGCACTCCGCCAATGAGAGCTCAGATCCCGTGCAGCGAACACTCATACACTCCGTTGGCCATTCAAGATCTTTGTCAAGAAACTTTTTTTTAGTCACTGCCGCTGCTGCTGCTCCTCTGAGACAAAGACAAAGCAGGAAAAGCAATCAGTACATGTTGAGTCGAGAGGAAGGCTTGTGTGTAGTGATGTGTTGGGTGTGTTTACCTGGCGACATTCAGAGGGTTTCGACAAACAACATTAGCTGCAGCCATATTCCAGTCCCTGCCACATACAAACGTTTTTCCAAACCTTGTGTTTATCATGACCACTTTATGAGAGCCAGAGTCCTCCACAGTTGCTTCCACAGTCTCTTCCGCTGGACACAAACATGTGCAAACAAACAGGTGAGGACTTTATAATCACACACCAAATCACCTGACATTTTTTTAGTTGTCAGAAATACTGTGCTAGGAAATTGTGTGATTATTTGTCATTTACGGTCATGAACATGCCTGCAAAGTTTCAACTCTCTGTGACTGTGTAATGTGCATACAAAATTTCTATTATTATTGTGATGTTAGCAAGTAAGTTTGACCCGTAAATTTAATATATAAAGGCAGCTGCAAAGACCCCCCCCCCCCAAAAAAAACGCTTTTATTTAAAGTAATGTATGCGGCATTAAAGGTGCCCTCGAATGAAAAATTGAATTTATCTTGGCATTGTTAAATAACAAGAGTTCAGTACATGACACATACAGTGAGTTTCAAACTCCATTGTTCCTCCTTCTTATATAAATCTCATTTGTTTAAAAGACTTCCGGAAAACACTCGGATCTCAACATAACACCGACTGTTACGTAACAGTCGGGCTCATTAATATGTATGACCCCAATATTTGCATAATGCCAGCCCATTCGACGCATTAGACAAGGAAAGGCAGTATTAACGGCTGGATCTGTGCACAGACTAGGTAAGCAAGCAAGAACAACAGCGAAAAATGGCAGATGGAGCAATAATAACTGACATGATCCATGATATCATGATATTTTTACTGATATTTGTAAATTGTCTTTCTAAATGTTTCGTTAGCATGTTGCTAATATACTGTTAAATGTGGTTAAAGTTACCATCGTTTCTTACTGTATTCACGGAGACGAGAGTCGTTGCTATTTTCATTTTTAAACACTTGCAGTCTGTATAATGCATAAACACAACTTCATTCTTTATAAATCTCTCCAACAGTGTGTAATGTTAGCTTTAGCCACAGAGCACAGCCTCAAACTCACACAAAATCAAACGTAACCATCTAAATAAATACTTTACTCACATAATTCGAAGCATACATACAGCATGCATGACGAACATCTTGTAAAGATCCATTTGAGGGTTATATTAGCTGTGTGAACTGTGTTTATGCGATGTATATATAGTCGAGAGCTCGTGGGGCAGAGGGAACGCATCTCTTAAAGGGGCCGTGCTGAAAAAATCAGTGCATAGTTAATGATGCCCCAAAATAGGCAGTTAAAAAAATTAATTAAAAAAAATCTATGGGGTATTTTGAGCTGAAACTTCACAGACACATTCAGGGGACACCTAGGACTTATATTACATCTTGTAAAAAAACAATCTAGGGCACCTTTAAAGGTATACATTTTTTTATCAGTTTATGCACGTAAATTTTGCTGGGAATAAACCCATGATCCATGTTCATTTGGGTAATGTGTGAGAAGTATTAATGTTAGGTTTACTGTTTTTACATGATTTTTTATTTGTTGCTTTTCATAGTGTCATTTTTGAGGAATGGTATTAAATCCAATTAGGATCAATTTGACCTGGAAAATACCAATTGTACCCACAAGTTTAACATAATACAAGTGTTTAAAAATAATTAGCCCATTTAGATCTGATCAAGCTGATGTCAAAAGAGAGCCTCAAAAAAATGTTTTACTCTCCATTCAAGTTCTTGAAAGCATTTAGGCTTTGATACAGTAAATGTTTTTCTAAAGAACCTAGAAACCAATGGATTGATCTGAAGAACCTATGAAGAAACGTTTGTTTAACTCCAAAGAACAAGCAACTACACAGTAAAAACGGTTCTTCCTCCATTCAGTTCAGTCATGTCTTGCACATTCAAAGAAGATTCAGAAATAAGTCCTCACCTTTGCAGGTTGTGCTGATGTGAGAAAAAATGGGCTTGTTGGATCTGCAGGAGATGGCTTTGGCCTGACACATGGAGTAATACTCAGGTCCGTCCAGCGTACATGCGCGGTAATCCTGCCGTGGACACTTGTACGGCATCTTACAGACGCACTGTCCCGCGATACATCGCCGCCATGGTGGACAGAACACTTTCGCGCAAGACAGCCGTGTGAAATTCTGATGCCGACATTGGGGGATGACCAAGGAATCATCATCAGGTTCCTTTGAGGCTTTGGGTTCTTCTGTTTTTTTGGCAGTTTTGGGTTTTGGTGTTGCCAATGGTACGTCATGTGACTCTAGTTCAGCCTTTGATGGTTCCTTTGTTGACTGTGATTCCAAGTCTGATTCTGGATCTGAATTTGTTACCCCATCAAAAATGGCATCAGTTTGTTCATCTGTCTTTTCATCTGTGTGTTTTTCTAAGATTGGATCCGGTTTGTCTTTTGAGTCTGTTTTCTCCACCAAAACCATAACTTGTTTTTGCTCTAAGTTTGGATCATTTATTTGCACGTTATGTTGTAGGATTCGGTGTTGGTGTGCGTCGGGCTCTGATTGTTCCTCCAGAGTCTAATAAGATAAAATAAACTTTAATTAAATGTCAAACGTACATCAATCTATTAACTATGGAAGCTTGTTTTTGCCACAGAATAAAAAATAAAAAAGGTAATTGCGACTTTTTATCTCACAATTCAGACTTTTTTTCTCAGAGTTTTTACATCATAATTGTAATTTATAAAAAAACATCATAATTTCAAATTCACATATCGCAGTTTTGACATTTTCTCAGAATCGTAAGAAAAATGTCAGAATTGAGAGATAGAGTGGCATTTACCTTTTTTATTCTGTGGCGGAAACCATCTTCCATAATTAACATATTAATGTAGTTGAATAAATAATAACAGTAATGTGCCATCAATCTGAATGATGTTAACACTATTAATACTGTAGGAAAATGAACATGACAGAAAAGATTAAATCAATTAAAAGAAGATTAAAAGAGTAAAAACAGCATGAGATTAATTTGTCTGCTAGTAGTTTGATAAACTAGTAAATCACATTTGAAACAAACAGCAGAAGTAAAGAAAAAAGCAGATGAAATATGAAAATAAGAAGGTGAGCTGAATTTCATCAGAGTGAGAGTTGCAAAATACAACATTCTGCAACAATTTAGCAACATGTTGATGAAACAGATAAAAGCGTCCATCCTGAAAACAAAACTCTGATGCTGAATGTTTTCTTACAAATGTGAATCACACCGTCACATACAATTAAAAATAACATGAAATTACTTTTATCATGGATCTTCTGTTATGAATCTAACATTTCTATTATATAATTTTATTTTAATTTTTTTATCAGTATTATAACATGAAGAGTGTCATTTCTGCTCTAGGGTTAGGGTTAGCAACTCCAAATACATAAAATAATGACTGTTTTTGCACAAGACATTACAGAAGCACACTTGATTGAATTCTCATTATTTTTTGTTTTAAAATTGATTTCATATGATGGGACGAAAGAAAGAAAGAAACTTACGGCGGTCTGGAAGAGAAGACACATGAAGATAAAAACAACGAGGACCCTCATGACTCCTGCAGCTGTTTCTCTGTTCTGCTCTTTGTTCCGTCAGATCAGCAGACGCACTTTAATCAAATCATTAACCGCTGTCAATAGAAGCCTGACATCAGACTGAATCAGACAGTGAAAGAGGAGAAAAACACCAGTGGGAGGAGAAACACAGCTGCTTCTGCCCGGAAAGGTCACAGCTGTAGGTTTACTGACACTTCAATGATGTGTAAATGTTATATGGGTCAATGCCATGACATGCATATTTTTGTGTCAAAGTGCATTATTTTCTTTTAAAAGAATTTGATAAATTCATGATGTATCACTTCATTTTCTAAAACCTAATTAAACCATAATTAAATTAATTTTCAGAACATTCAAAAATTAAATATTATTTTATGTTTTGGTATCTTAAACCCTCAAAATGTCAGGTGGCACAACCATCTGCACAAATGCACAGACTAAGAAAACTACTTAAAATGGGGTTTTAATAATAAGAGAAATTCAAAATAAATAAAATGGCATAATTTTATGCTAGAAACCTTTCATATAACCAAATTCTATAAATATCAATCGTTTTAAAGCTGTTGAGATAGTTGAAAAACATTTGTCTGGGAATTTGTATTTTCTCAAATGTCAGGATGGCACAACTGCAAACATGGGTCTTTTATTATGAATTGACAAGGTAATAATAACAGTAAGTATTATAATGCAGCATCCAGAGAACCTTAATTGATACTAGTGGTAGAGAAAAACATTAATACTAATAAAAACAGCTACTTTCAAGTATGGGTAGTTCGGTGCACTTTCCATGTCAGGTGGTGCAACCGATGTAAAACTAAGAAAATACTATTTTAACATAAACTTCTTTATTGTATTTAAAAATTCTATGTATGAACTTGTTAGCATAGGCAAACGCTAATACAGGCATCCAAATAGAAGCCTGTTTGATGTTAAATTAATTGCAAAAGTCAGGTGGTGCAACCAGGAAGTCAGGTGGTTCAGCTGCACTGAATGTCCCTATATGAAATAAAAAACATTATTTAAGATAAATAAATAATACATTTAAGCTAGGAATGTCTATTATTGTCCAATGTAAAACGTATATGTACACAAAAAGTCTAAAACACTTGATTTGTATTTTATTTTTATTCGTAATTGATATGAAAAAATCCAATATTCAGCGTATTCCTTGTCATTATTAATGTTGTCAGGTGGCACAACTGATATTCATCAGGTGGTGCAACCATATAAATTCTTGATTTAAACCAACAAATAATAGGTCAACAAGAACAAATGTTTTAAAACTAGATTGTGAATAGTTAGTGTACTGAATGCATTTACAGTTATACTTAAATTATTATTTTCAGAAATCATTCTAATATGCTGATTTGCTGCTCAAGAAACATTTTGGTAACATTTTTGTATTTACAGAAACCTGTCATGTGCATGTCACTGAATATATCATGTTGAATGAGGAACATTCATAGATTGCACAATGATATTATTTGCACATAAATGCAATAGTATTTCTCAATCTAAACCACCAGAAGTAACAGAGGTACGCATGTATTTTACAGTTTCATAAAAAAATGCGTAGAACTTATCAGAAACCTGAGGTTTATTAGGACAGTAAATAAACATTCACTAAGTTTGTTTAATTATTAACTCAACTATTATTATTAACTAGAGTCTCAAACAAAACGTACACCTCTGGACTGAGCAGATATCAAAGTACAGTAAGAATTTAAACCGTATTAAAACAGCTAAATTGTGTATTCAAAGAGTCAGAAATAACACGAAACTTTGATTCATAGACAGATTTTTGTTAATTACATGAACATTAATGATCGAATTTCAGATAGTGTTTCCCAAAATTAACATCAGCCTCAATCCAGCGAATTTCTTTAACAAAGTTTTACACATCAGATCTTCATAATGAATAATACACACTTTTAATGAATCTTACATATGCTAAATTAATACATAAATGTTTCCAACCACTACAATGGAAACAAACTTAATATAAAACTAACCCACCAAAATTGGTGATTATTTTTACTGATTTTCCAAACTACAAAAAACAAAAACAAACTTGTCCTAAACCACTAAATATTTTGTAGTGCATTTTTATAATAATTAAGTTTAATATTTTTTTTACTTATATTGTGAGGATCTACTTTTCTGACAGAAGCTTGATAAAGGTATTAACTAAAGGTTTACTCAACATGTAAAAATGACAAAACTTGTAAGCAATGACAATGTCATATTCTTATATGACCAGAAAAAACAGAAATATGAACACACTGGTGCAGAAAAATGTTTCTTTTGAAATTAAACATTAAAAACTGCAGGCACTGTAAACAGCAGGAACAGAAGACACTGGAGAGGAATCACCCTAAAAACACTGATCAGACCAAATACAGCTTAAAAGAGCAAATAAAAAACTCTAAGGGAAACAAATAACAGCATTCTAATCCTGCCAGAATGATCTTGTGTCCAAACACAACCATGATCGCAAGTCATGTGAGCTGAAACCACAAACAGACCTACAAATGATCCAACGCCAATAAACAGATAATATATTTAAAAATCTATACCGTTTGATTAGAATGATTGATTTTGTAAGTGTAAATATGTAGTTATGTAAGCTCTTTGGTAATTAACAAGCAGGTTCCCAACTAACAAAATAATAACGTTTTGCTAACGTTCCCATTAAGTTATGAAAACATTAATCAATTTGGTTTTTGAACAATTCTATACAGCCATATTTATGTTTATCATATTCATTTAACCCTTCCGAACTTAACTCTTTTTTCAATTCCATTACAATACCTCAAATTCCCTTTGACGATAATGCAGAATTGGAGAAAATTCTAAATCTAGAAGAACTTAATTTAGCCCTTTCAAACATGCAAAAGCTTCACGGTAGAATTTTTAAAAATGTTTAAAGGGAAACTAATGCCTCTGTTACTTGCTGTACTTGAAGAATCATTCTCTATAGGCCACCTCCCACACACATTCTATCAAGCAACAATTTCGGTTTTACCTAAAAAAGGGAAAGACCCTCTAAACTGCAGCTTGTTTCAGCCCATATCCCTGATCAATGTGGACTGTAAAATATTGGTTCTAGTAAATATTGTATTTAATATTGTAAAATAAGGTTCTAGCCCAAAGACTGGAGAGCATTCTTCCTACTATCATAGCCCCAGATCAGACTGGCTTCATTAAAAAATGCTTTTCTTTCTTCAATTTACATAGAGTATTCAATATTATTTATTCTCTTGACTCAAATAAGCATATACCTGAAATTTTATTATCTCTAGATGCTGAAAAAGCCTTCGATAGAGTGGAGTGGAGCTATCTTTTCAGCTGTCTAGAGAGATTTGGTGTGGGTCCAAATTTCTTGACTTGGGTAAAACTTTTATATGCATCTCCCTTTTCTTCCGTTATTACAAATAACACTAGCTCACAATATTTTCCATTGTGTAGGGGAACTAGACAGGGTTGTCCTCTGTCCCTTTTATTATTTGCGATGGCGATTGTACCTCTAGCCATTTTGCTGAGGTCAACCACAGTTATCCAAGGTCTATCTAGGGGGGACAGAGAGCACAAACTATCACTCTATGCAGACGATCTGCTTCTATTTATTGCAGATCCACATAATTCTCTCCCTCATGTTATGACCGCACTCGAGCTTTTCAGTCTCATTTCGGGGTTTATTTGTTTATTATTTAGATCCCCATTAGCTACTCCATTAAGCAGTAGCTATTCTTCCTGGGGTCTTAACAATTTTTACCAAAATATTAACATCAAAGCAATACAACAATGAGGACAAATACAGAAGTGCACACAACATCTTCTCAATCGTATAACTAACACACACACACACACACACACACATAACACAGCATAACACATATACACTAAACATAACAACATAATAATAACAACATAAGCTCTTCCAAATATGAAATATTACCACTCTCATAGTATAATATAGTATAAAAATCACATTTCAATTGCCATAGCTCATTATGCAGTCATTATTAATTACATAATTACAATTACTCCAAAGTAAATAAATACAGTCTCAGTCTTTTAAAAAAACTAACATTGTGACTCTCTGAAACCAAAAACAATGGGAGCGAGTTCCATGCCACCATTGCTCTAAAACACGATGTTCTTTGCAGTTGATTTGTTTGACAGACAGGTAACAAGAAACGCCCTTCACCTGATTGACGAGTGGAATGAGTATGAACGTCACTGAAGAAAGTCAATCTATTATAAATAATTTCAGGTGCTTTTGTAATAATTATATTTTTTAAGAATTTAATAAGAGAATAATTAATTCTGCTTCTTACATGAAGCCATGCTAACTGATTGTGCATGTCCCTAATACTTGTTCTAAAAGAACAGTTTAGGACAAGCCGAGAAGCTTTATTTTGTGCAATCTGTAATCTGTTTAAATTATTCTCTGTAGTTGCAGCCCAAATGATGGAACAATAGTCCAGATGACACAAAACTACTGATTCCACCAAAGTTTTCTGTATGCGAATCGGTATGCATTTCCTGCATTGGCAAACTACAGCCATACTCCTGCCCATTTTATTCAATATTAGTTTTATCTGAGCGTTCCAGGTCAACCTGCTGTCCACCATCACGCCGAGCAATTTGGCCTCAGCCACTTGTTCAATGATCAAACCACCAACTGACAAGTTCAGAGCAGGGGAATCTTTTAAAAGATGATTAGATCCCAACATCATACATTTACTCTTCGCAACATTAATAATTAACTTATTTTCTATGATCCAATTTTCAATTAATTTTAGTTCATTGTTTAATACATATAAATAAACTTAACCTCTTAAGAGTGAATTATTTTCTATAAATCATGCAGCAAAAAATACTTCTTTTTCTGCCTACCCATTTACAGTAGCCCCTGATAATTTTATATATTTAGGCATGGTTGTTTCAAAAAATATTTCTGAGCTGTTTAAGCTCAACTTCACTCCTCTCTTGGAATGAACTAGGATAACCCTCAAAAAAATGGTCTAAGCTCCCCATCACTTTAATTGGTAGGATCATTGTAATTAAAATGAATACACTCCCTAAGTTTTTACATCTGTACCTTTCTCACTCCCAGCCCTCCTATTATCACCTTTACCACTGGGTCTAGACTCTCACTTGCTGCATCCAATGGTATGGAACTCTGTACAGATTTGGGCCCAATTTCGCAATTATTTTGGTTGGTTATTTTGGATGCTCCAGTTGCCAGAAATCATCAATTTGCTCAGCCTCTGAATGATCAGGCATTCTTGCTATGGCAAGAAAAAGGTATCTTAACTTTTAAAGATCTTTTTGTTGATAGTAAGTAAGTAAGTAAAGTTTATTTATATAGCACCTATCACAGACAAGGAGGGGTTACAAAGTGCTTTACAATAAAAATAAACAAATAAGATAAATAAACATAAATATACTCTACAAAACATATGAAAACCCTTTTGTTTCCATTGTTTCATGTTCCATTGTTTCATGAATACCAGTACAAGGTCCTCCCCTTCGGGCTATCCCCATCACCCCACGTCTTTACGAAGGTCATAGAGGCCACACTTACCCAGATACAGGAAGTAGGTGTTCAGATTCTATCTTGAAGACTGGCCTATTCAGGCCAACTCGAGATCAGTTGTTCGAACACAGGGACCTGGTGCTCAGACACCTCAGCCATCTGACTGTGAAATGACTCTCCCCCGATCTCTTTTCTCAGTATGGAGTTATGATTTCAGAGGCTCCTGGGGCATATGGCATCCACAGTCATGCTGCTCATATTGCTTCATATGAGACCACTTCAGCACTGGCTACACGACCGAGTCCCAAGATGGGCATGGCACTGTGGCACGTGAACATCACTCTGTCTTGCCACCAAGCTTTCAGCTCATGGTCAGACCTTGCTATTCTATGGGCTGGGGTGCCCATAGAACAAGTGTCCAGGCATGTTGTTGTTGCTGGCTTAGACCGTTGCCACTCAACACATCCCACTGATAGTTGTTCTACTCCCTGACCAAGGGGAGCCTCAGCACGGACGCACTGAGACACAGCTGGCCCCGGGGCCTACACAAGTATGTGTTTCCCCCAGTGAGCCTACTTGCACAGACCCTGTACAAGGTCAGGGAGGATGAAGAGCTGGTCTTCCTGGTTGCACCGTATTGGCCTACCCAGACCTGTTTCCCAGAAGGCAAGGCAAGGCAATTTTATTTGTATAGCACATTTCATACACAATGGTAATTCAAAGTGCTTTACATAAAGAAGAATAATAAAAATAGAACATAAGGAATAGAAATCCCATCAAGAAGAACCCCGTCAATGCCCGATCAGAGTTATTCTTTACTTCCTTCAAGATGGGTTGGAGCAAAGGCTTCCACCACCCTGAAAGTGTATGTTGCCGCTATCACCACACATCCTGACAAAAACACGATCATCAGATTTGTGAGAGCTGTGAGGAGGGTTTGCCTTATTCCCTCTCTTGGGACTTCTCTCTGGTCTTGACAGCCCTTCAGAGTGCCCCCTTTGAGCCTTTGCAGTCCACCACCACTGCACCTGCAGAAGAGTCACTATATTCACCAGCTAAGTCTTCAATCAACATTCATCCAAGTCTCATATCCTTACACTTTTGCATTCCTGCTCTGCTTAACCCATTACCCACAATAAAACCTTGTTTGTACTCACCTCATCTGTTCTCTTCTGTTTATGACAGAAGACCAGACCTCAAAAAGGAAAGGAAGGGTGAGCTAGGAACTTGCTGGTGGATCGCAGCGGTGTCCCCTGAGTCCGCTCCAGTGTCGGCTCCAGCCCTTGAGTCCACTCCAGTGATGGCTCCAGCCCCTGAGTCCACTCCAGTGTCAGCTCCAGCCCCTGAGTCTGCTCCAGTCCCTGAGCTCGGTCCAATCCCTGAGTCCACTCCAGTGTCAGCTCCAGCCCCTAAGTCTGCTCCAGAGCCCGCTCCAGTCCCTGAGCTTGCTCCAATCCCTGAGTCCACTCCAGTGTCGGCTCCAGTCCCAGAACTCAGCCCAATGCTCGCTCTGATCCCAGAGAGCATTGCCCCTATTGGCACTAGTATTGGTGTGTGTCTGGGCCATACACACTGCGGCTCCAGCCCATGACCCCACCTTAGAGTCCTCTCCAGCCCAGAAACCCAGAGCTCTTCCAAAGGAATTTTTTGGCTATCCGTCCGGGCTACATCGGCAAAGCCAAGAAGGCACCTGCACCGCTATGGGCTCCTGAGCCACCTGCACTGTCATGGACCCCAAAACCGCCTGCACCACCATGGCTTCCTGAACTGCCAGCTCTACCCTGGCCCCCTGAACTCTCGGCACCACCCTGGTTCTCTGAACTACCCGTACCATTCTGGAGATGACCTGCCCTCATCAGCCTGGTTACCTGTCACGACTCCAGGACGCCCTCCCTCCCTCCTTGGTTGAGCTATCTACAGCTTGTGGACATGCCGATTGGGAGGGGGGGAGTACTGTCACAGTCAACAGCACAGTCACAAGCTCAGTACCCATCTGCACTACATTTCTCAGCATCCCTCCTGATCCACACCTGCACCCAGTCAGCCATTATCACATCTGCCACAAATCATCACCTGCACCTGTGCACCCTCATCAACACTGCCTTTATATGCCACCGTTCTCTTCTCCTCACTGTCTGGTCTCGTCAACGACAAGCTTCACAACCCTACCCTTTAGACTCATCTGAGTAACTTACTTGCTGTTCCTGATCTGTCTTCTGTTCCCTTCGTCATCTCCCGGAATCCTCTGCTTAGCCACACCACCACCACAACACCTGCACAAGAGAGACACTGTATTCACCAGCCAAGTCTTCAATCAACATTCATCCAAGTCTCATATCCTTACCTGTTTGCATTCCCACTCTGCTTAGCCCATTACCCACAATAAAGCCTTGTTGTTTGCATCACCTCATCTGTCCTTTTCTGTTTAACACACTGCTACTTTTACATGTATAATGATTACAAGAATATATTCCAGTCTATAATTTAAATTCAGTATCTTCTGTATCTGATTTTTACAATGACATGAAGGTGAGTAGTTTTTATTTTTGATAGAACATTCCCATTAAATTTGATGAAGACAAGTCACATAGTTTGCAGATTAGATTAATAATACTATATACAATAATATTAGAATATTGTAAAATGTATTCTGGCCATCTGATCATCAAATGGATGAACAGCACCAAGCAAACTTTTGTGCATGGGTGGCAATTGATTCTTCTTGAAAATTTTATTTTATTTTTATAGAATTCTCAATGTTTGAAATATGTAGAAACAGTAAATGACTACAAAACTACACTAATTTTATCAGTGTATAAGAAATTTGGCTTGAAGTGGCTTTTTAAGTGTTTTTTTTTCCAAGCAGAAGGTTATAAAACAGGTTTTATATGAACATGTTTGCATTGGCAAAAAAAAAAAAAGACAGAATCCAGTTTTTGCAAATCTAAACAACATTTATATGTGGTTTAAAATCTGTTTTGGAAATTCAGATCAGAAATTCAACATAAAACAATTTAATTTCTCAAAAGCACAACAAACTAGGAAACACATGGAAAACAAAGAGACAGGACTGAGCAACAACAAACAAAGGTTCAAAAGCACATATAGTAACATCAGTCGGCAAATGTTAACCAATTCATTTTACTGGTTATATTTGGCTACAGCCGCCCAGCCTGTGTTGGAGCGGATCCAGTCAAAATAATGTGCTACTTTAGTGTAGATGCCAGGATAGTTGGGTTCACCACATTTATCATCCCAGCTCACTATTCCCCACACATACGACACGCCAGACGCGTCTTTACACACCAGCGGCCCTCCGGAGTCACCCTGACACGAGTCCACCTTCCCCTCCAGGTCACCTGACATGGATCACAGCCAATGAGAGAACAGGAACAGTTGAAAGAAGAGTCACCAAGTACATGCTACTGTTCCGTTAATTAAACAAAGGCTTAAACATTAATTACAAAAGTACTGCTCATTTACACATGAGATATAAAACATAAAACTAGCTTTCACTCAGAAATTTCTAGTAAATTTCACATGCAATAACACAGAAATGGCAAGTAACACATTGAATTAAATGTGAAATTTTGAAGAAGAAAAAAGTTTAAGGTCATAAACACGATTTGAAAAATCATTCACATCCAGTTTTGTGAAGAGCAAACTTGTATTTATGATGATTCTAAAAGCATGTGAAGGCAGCATTATATGTTGCGTATGATCAAACATTGTAGTGTTTAGTCAAACACACACACACACACATACCTGCACACTCCATTCCAGGGAGGAAACGGTCCTTGTAATAATTCTCGCAGTTACCAATAATCGTCACATTTGCCCATTTTAGAGTCTCTGATGATATTCCCGCTTCAGACAAACAGACATAGAGACAATATGTTTTTATGTCTTTCAATGTTTTTATCATTCATCAACTAGAAAAAAAAAAACGCTCTGAAAGTGATTCCAATGATTATGCCTCTGCCGTTATCATTATAATTGTGGTGTGGACTCTGATATTCTTTTATATTTAAAACGATTTTTAGAACAGCATCTTTATCATTATCATCCTTGGTGTGAACGGGCTTTAAAGTCACCATGAAAATCCCCCCCCCCTTTTTCTAGCATATAGCAGAGGTTTTTTTTTCTATTGATAAAGTGTGTTTATGATGTTTAAAATTTAAATAAAATTAAAAACGAAAAAAAAAAAAAAGAAAAAGAATGAATTAAAACTAAATCTATAAAATGATCCCATGATGGGAACCCCTGAAAGGTTCTATATATGAAGCGCCTGATGGAACCCTTTAAGATTCTGTATAGAAGCTTAAAGCCGAACCTCTGTCGCGGCCCCAGCCGGAGATGGTGCAGGTGTCGTTGGGCCGGAACTGTTGGGTGGACCAGGGCACACAGACGGATCGGACAGCGGGGTTGTCCTGCATGCACTTGTCCGAAAGACCAAGCTCCTCTAGCTGCACCAAAGCGATGTCATTGGCGTAGGTTTGTGGGTTAAATTCATGATGGATGATGATGTTCTTCACTTGGAGGCTGTCTGTCGTCGACTGCTTACGATGCTTCTTCCAGAGGGAGATCTTGATCCGGTAGGACTTTGGTTTGTGCCTACAGACACGCAAATGCACAGCTGTTTCTCAGTAGCTGTTCTGTACAGGTTTATCCAAATGTGTGCTGATTGGTTGTACCTGACACAGTGGGCGGCGGTCAAAACCCAGCAGCCACCCAGATACGCCCCTCCACAGTGGATTGAGCCTCCGTACTGAATGGCCACCTGCCACTGTATCTGAGTCTGCAGGGGCAAAGGTCACACACAGAGGTCAAACCAAAACAGGTATTCTGAGGTATTTTTCATTTCATTATGTGCTGCCTAGTGAAATTGTTGAACTACATTGTTGACATTGTACCAGCTAACAGGGAACATTCTCAGAACATTCTAGGAAGGTTCTCTCAAAGTTATGAACAAACTTTCTCCCAAAAACATTATTTAAACATTTTTCAAGGATTTTTTTTTGTAATGTTTATAATTGTTACTTTTGAATGTTCTCTGAATATTTAAATGTTTTAAAAACAGACATTTTTAAAACATTTAAAAAACTGGACATTTTAATCCTTTATAGAGAATTCGAAAACAATGAATTGCATACTACAAAACTTGTTTCCAGCGTTGTTTGTCCATGTTCCCAATAAATCTGTCCCAAATGCTCCAAAACCAGTAACTGGCACAATGATTCAATAAATAATCCACAGAAAGTTTGTATATAATCCACAGGTTTGAACAGTTCCAGGCAAGGAAAGTTCAGACAAAATAATCCAATGGCATTTCCCACGTGCATTACGTGGTTGAACTGCAAACAGTTCAACAGAGAAACTTGTCTCAAGACCTCGTTTGGCACACGCTTAATTAAAAATAAGGCTCAGAGGTACAGCAGAAAAACACAATTTCCCCATCAGTAGCCTAATAATGGATGAAAACAGTAGGCTCAACTCAAACACCCTCATTTCATACAACCCCTTTCTGTAATTTCACTTCCTATCTGCTTATCGGCATCCTCACCCTCATATCTGAGGACGTTGCTCCATAGTGTTGAGGAGAACTACAGTAACAGTAAATTAAACCTAGAACTGTCTCTATAACCGGCCCGCTCAAGCTCTGGAATTCCAGCCAGAAGATTGGGTCTAATTCTAAATTCCTGGCATCCTGGCAAGGACCCTACACCATAGTTGAGCAGGTTGGGCCAGGGATGTATAGTGTCCACCAGCCGGGATGGAGGAGTGGAGAACAAATGTACCACATCAACCTGTTGAAAAAGTGGACAGCAACTCGAGAACATCTGGCTGCTTTCTGGCAAACTGAGGAACCAGTGGTTGATTTGGGACCACAATTGTCAGGCACTCAGAGGACAGAGCTTGAATCCCTGGTTGGACAGTTCGGAGATGTGTTTTCAGAATTACCCGAGCGGACCAACTTAATTTAGTAGGAAATCCACACTCCCTCTGGAATAATTGTCTGGCAGCAGCCCTACAGAGTCCCAGAGGCTCGTTGGCAGGCTATTGAGGAAGAAGTCTAGTGAATGTTGAAATTGGCGGTCATTTAAGCATCACGGAGCCTATGGCCAGTCCCACTGTGATGGTCACAAAGCCTGATGGAACCTTCCTTTCCTGAAATGATTTTCGGAAAGTCAATGAAGTCTTCTTCTTCGACAGCTACCACATGCTCACATACCTAGACGATGTGGTCATTCACTCGGACCAATGGGAGGACCACATGGACCACCTCCTGAAAGTTCTGTCAGAGCTGCAACAAGCTGGGCTCACCGCCAACCCCCAAAAATATCACCTCGGGCTATCCAGAGGCACGGTACCTGGGCTTCCGGATTGGATGTGGTCTGATCATGCCCCAGGAACAAAAGGAGAAGGCCTTTCGCTCATATGTCCAGCCCACAACAAAGTCCCAGGTATGTGCCCTCATGGGTTTGGCAGGCTACTACCGATGTTTCATCCCTAACTTTTCAATAGCTTGCTCCTTGACAGACCTGACCAAGAAATTGCAGCCCAAGAGACTAGAATGGAGATTAGATGGTGAAGCAGCCTTCCAAGCATTAAAGTCAGTGTTGGCCTCTTCTCTGGTCCTTCATGCCCCTGATTTGAACTGCCCTTTTACACTCCAGACAGATGCTTCCGACTCTGGGCTGGAAGCTGTCCTGTCCCAGATTCAGCACAGAGAAGAACACCCAGTTGTGTACATTAGCCAGAAGCTTACTCCTGCCAAAACCAAAGTATGCCACAGTGGAAAGGTAGCCAGCTACCAAGTGGGCAGTTCTGGAATTGCGGTATGACCCGTAGGGATGGAGCTTTACTCTGGTGACTGACCATGCTCTGTTGCAATGGATGGCCTGGGCAAAGGATACGAATGCTAGGGTTACTCGCTGGTTATTTGTCCTCCAAGACTTCCACTTCAAGGTGCAGCATCAGGCCAGGGTGACACGTGGAAATGCAGATGGATTGTTAAGGATGTGGGCACCTTAAAAGAATGTGACCACCTTAAGATATTCTTTTATGTTCAATAAACACATTGGATCATTCAAAACAGTCAATGAATTGCATACTACAAAAACCTGTTTCCAGCATTGTTTGTCCGTCAACAATAAATCTGTGCCAAACATTCCAAAACCAGTAACCGGCACAATGACTCAGTCAATAAATAATCCACAGAAAGTCTGTATATAATCCACAGGTTTGAACAGTTCCAGGCAAGGAAAATTCTGATGAAATAATCCAATGGCATCTCCCACAAACATTATATGTCATCAGCACATATCAGACTCTTTATATAGACAGACCTCAGTCACGGAGCATTGCAAACAAAGAGCAGCCACCTTTTACAATTCCTACCGAATCAAAACAACAAGCTTATGCTGCGTTCATGCCATAACAACCGTAATTAAGAGATGGCAACTCGTCAACGTTCTAACCGGAGCCGTTCACGTCTTCAGACTCGGAATTATGCGTTTCCATGTCAACAGTATCGACATCAAAAGTTAATCTGCAGCAGCCAGGTACAAGCTCTCCGAGTTGTTTACGTTCATTATTATTGTAAAGTTATGTGCTTTGAGACATGAGGTAGTTCAGCGCCGTCTCTTGTGATGCTTTGCCGAGAGCAGCTGTGTGTGTGTGCATTATGCTGCGTCACGGAGGCTTGGCTTTGGGCTGGCGATTTGCAGGGAAGGTGGGATCATATGCTTTCAATGCTAGCAGGCTAATGTTAGCATTTCCCAGATCACCTACTGCACCTTTAAGTTATGAAAACTTTATTTCTCAATGTTCAAATGTCCAGTTTTTTAAAAATGTTTTTAAAAACATTTGTTTAGGTTATGAACATTAATGGATCATTCCACTTTGTAAAAATTATGGGAACATTACTTTTGAATGTTTTCTGTACATTCTAATCAATAGTACTAGAATCTTACTGTAACTGCATCTTATATTTACATTTATAATGTACATTAAACTGTCAAGTGTACATAAAACTCTGAAGTGAATTTTAAATCTATATAAGAAATGTGACATATTTGCAGACATGCATTTTAAAATTCAGCAACTTTATATTTAAACATTTTATTTTCTGTATTTCTTTGTAGAAAACCATAACACTCCTCAATCATGATCAGAAGCTTGTCTGCTTTATCAACCAGATTAAAGTTTTTGTTCTTTGGCAGTCTGGAGTCTTGCATCTCTTTTTAAAGGAAGAGATTGGCCAGAAGGCAGGAACCACAATATATATCATCATACTGCCCTGCCCTGGTGTTTCTGAAGTTTGCTTTTTTAAGACTGACCGGTAAGGCCTCTTCTCCTCCTACTATGCGTTTCCTGCGTGAATGGGAATTCGTAACATCCTCTTGTTTGTACTCATACTCCATATTGGGAATGCCACACTCCAGCTGGCTCTCGGCAGATGAACGTATTCTTCTGATCTCTGGAACAATGTGACATAGCAGATGTGTTGATTCAACCGTGTGAATCCTGTGGAGACACTCCAGACACAAACTACAACTGCTAAACATTTGACATTTGCCCAGCTAACAAAAATAAAGAATGTTTTGCTAACATTCTTATTAAACGTTATTTCAGAATGTTCACTGAACTTTCAAAATTTCCAGTTTTTAAATGTTTAAAAATAGTTTTTTTTTTTCTTCTTGATAATGCGAACGTTAAGGGAACATTCCATTCTTCAAACATTGTTACTTCTGAATGTTCTCTGAACGTTTTGAAACAAGTAGTAACATTTAAAAAAATGTTAGATGAACATCCAACTAAAACATTTCAGGAAAAAACGCTCAATGAACGATTTATAAATAATGTTTTGTGCTAATGTTTTGAGAGCATTATTTAAGACCAGATAACTTTGAACGAACGTTCTATTAATGTTACTGAAGAACGTTTGTTCATAACTTTGAGAGAACCTTGCCAGAACGTTCCCTGTTATCTGTGAGATCAGGTCACGAAGGGTCTCTTCTAGAGGTTTGTGTTTGCTGAAGTGTCAGACATCAGATGTTCAGCTTCATTTGAGTTTGTTCTCACCAGACATTGGATCAGAAAACAAATCTTGCCAATTATTCTGTACTGGTTTGTCGTTTTCTGAAACACAAAGAAAAGAACAGGCAGTGAATTCATAACAAAGAACCACCAGACAGCGCAAAGAGAAATTAGTTGCGGTGCTCAATGAAGGTCAAATAAGTAGAAGCATTTTGCAAAATATATCTCAATCACAGACACATTCAGATGGGTTTTGATTTCTCAGAGGATGGCAGGGCTGAAAAACAGTAAGTCAGAACCATAATTGCACATATTACTTATAAATCGAATTGTGTGAAGAAAACACAGATGTGGTTTGAATGTTTTGAAATGATGCAATTGAATTCACAAAGTGTTCTCGCCTCAGGCAATCTAGTCTGAGTAGGACTTTTGATGACTCTGAAGATGAAAATAAATGAGACGCTCTTTCTGGAACTGATTCCTGAAGCAGTAATGAAATAAATTCACTGACCATCCAGTTCATCTTCTCCTCCCAGACAGTCCCTGATTCCATCTCGGACGGCGTGACGAGGAATACAGACGTCCGACTTACAGTGGAACGCTTCGCTTTCTTATTACAGCCTTCACACAACAGAATATTAGGATAGTCATGAGTTGATACTGTGTTTTAAGACAATACATAAGGTATTCTTAGATTTTGATTATTATGAACACAATTACAAATGTAATGCACTTCATTAAAAAATAAATAGTACTTTATTTATTTAGAAATGGCGAACAACAGATGGATTGTGGAAAACAGGAAGAGGAATGATGATGTCACAGACAGAGGCAGGAAGTAGAGACTCACTTTGGCAGCACATCTCGTCACTGTTGTCTCCACAATCATCAACACCATCGCAGGGTTTTCCTCTGCTTAAACACTTCCCGTTCACACAGAGGAACTTCTACATTCGCCTACACAGAGAGGTGTGTGGACGTGTCAGCAGATTATAACTCAACGTGAATTTACATTAAACGATACTTTTTGTTCTATTGGGGTAAATCATGCAGTAACATAGTTGCACAGAAAATAATGCTTACCTTTTCAATAAAAATAAAAAAACTCTGCTGAAGATGCATATTAAGTCACTTTTATGTTAAATAATAGTTAGATAATAACTATGGAAGCTTGTTTTCACCATGGAATAAAATTTTTTTTAAAGGAAATTCATACTTTATAACTCATAATTGCAAGTTTATATCTCAAAATTCTTAGAAAAAAAATGTAGTTTATGCAATTCCAAGTTTATAACTGGCAATTATGACTGAAATTGTGAGATTTAAACTTTGCAATTGCGAGAAAAATATTGCAATTACCTTTTTTATTCTGTGTTGGAAACAAGCTTCCATATAGATAACGTTCCAGTTACTAACGTAACCTCGCTTCCCTGAGATAATGGGAATGAACATTGCGCCTGTTTTACTGACGCTATGGGGGAAACTCAGTTTCTCTAAATACTGAAGCCTGATTGGATCACGCCCACCAAACCGGGCAGAGCCGACTGCCTATATAAGTCCCGCTGGATGCCATATCCTCAGAATCTTTCGAGTGAGGAGCAGCAAGCGTCGAGTCATGCATGTGTATAGTAGCATGGCCAGCTATGCAATGCTCGTTCCTGATATTTTAGGGAACTGAGGTTATGTTAACCGGTCCTACTCGACCCGCTCCGAGCAGGACTCAAACTGGCGTCTGCAGCATGGTGTGGGAGGCAGGCGTGCTAACAAGAACACTAAAGACTGCAGCCCCAGCATGCCTCTTGAGGCCAGGGGAGTGAGGTTTTACCTGCACAGCTCTTACTGGCCTACATCTGTTACACTCACCCCCCTAAACCTCACTCTCATCCGGGTCACGGCACCAAATGTAACAGGTCCTATTTTACCCGCTCCGAGCGGGACTCAAACCGGCATTTAAAGACTGCAGCCAATAGCGTCAGTCCGCTAACGCACCGCTTGAGGCCAGCGGAGTGAGGTTTACACGCACAGCTCTTACTGGCCTACAACCCTTACATTAGTAATCGGAACGTTCCCTTTCGACACGGTTCACTCGGATTGCGTCAGTTGCTGATGCTATGGGGATCGCAATCCAGTAGCGTCGTGCTACGAGTGCAGAATGAAGACCGTCCTGCGAGTCCAGCCTGAGGGCTCTTGGGGCCAGGGCCCTTCTTTGGCTTCTAGTACTAGCAGCAGGGTGGGTTTAAGCAAAAGACATTTGGTCTTATCAGGTTGCTGGATGGCTGAGGCTTGTTCTCACGGTGAGGATTTTTTCTCTGACAATATGGCATCCAGCGTGACTTATGTAGATAGGCAGTCGTAATATATTTCTTCAGATAAAACGAGGAAAAAGCACCTTTGGGTTCGTTATAACAATTTGCGATGGCCACAGTGTTTATTGTGATTGGCTGGGGTTTATAGATGGTGCACTCCGCCAATGAGAGCTCAGATCCCGTGCAGCGAACACTCATGCACTCCGTTGGCCATTCAAGATCTTTGTCAAGATACCTGTACCTGGTTTTACTCACTGCCACTGCTCCTCTGACACAGACAAAAGCAGGAAAAGCAATCAGTACGTTGAGTCGAGAGGAAGGCTTGTGTATAGTGATGTGTTGGGTGTGTTTACCTGGCGACGTTCAGAGGGTTTCGACAAACAACATTAGCTGCAGCCATATTCCAGTCATTGCCACATACAAACATTTTTCCCAACCTTGTGTTTATCATGACCACTTTATGAGAGCCAGAGTCCTTCAGAGTTGCTTCCACATTCTCTTCCGCTGGACACAAACATGTGCAAACAAACAGGTGAGGATTTTATAATCACACACCAAATCACCTGACACTTACGTTATGACACACCTGACATATTTTTGAGTTGTCAGAAATACTGTGTTAGGATGTTTTTCTTGAAATTGTGTGATTGTTTGTCATTTAGGGTCATGAACACGCCTGCAAAGTTTCAACTATGATGTGACTGTGTAATGTGCGTACGATATTCATATCATGATTGTGCTCATCGATCATGTGATCATCAACCCGTATATTTAATATTTAAAGGCAACTTTTACAGACCCAAAATAAAAACTCCAAAATATGTATTTTGTCATGTCAGTTTTGCCCTCTGAGGGCATTTATTTTTATTTAAAGTAATGTATGCTGTGTTAAAGGCATACATTTTTATCAGTTTATGCATGTAAATTTTGCTGGGAATAAGTTTGACGTTCATCTAACGTTTTTAAATGCTGCTGCTTGTTTTAGAACGTTCATTCAAAAGTAACGTTCCCATGTTTGCAAAATGAAACTGAATGTTTTCTTAACGTTCACATAACCAGGATAAAAGCGTTTTTAAAATATATAAAAAAATGGGGATGTTTTGAGTATTCAAAGAACATTCAGAATTAATGTTTTCATAAATATGTTTTTAGAACATATTTTGTTAGCTGGAGATTTCTTGTTTTCATGCACATTAATCAAGGATGAAGTCCTCACCTCTGCAGGCTGTGCTGATGTGAGAGAACACAGGCCTGTTGGATCTGCAGGAGATGGCTTTGGCCTGACACATGGAGTAATACTCGGATCCGTCCAGCGTACATGCGTGGTAATCCTGCCGTGGACACTTGTACGGCATCTTACAGACGCACTGTCCCGCGATACATCGCCTCCATGGCGGACAGAACACTTTCGCGCAAGACAGCCGTGTGTAATTCTGATGCCGACATTGGGGGATGACCAAGGAATCATCATCAGATTCCTTTGATGAAGAGAAAACACAGCATGAGATTAATTTGTCTGGTATTAGTTTGATAAATCACATTTGAAACAAACAGCAGAAGTAAAGAAAAAAGCAGATAAAACATGAACATAAAAAGGTGAGCTGAATTTCATCAGAGTGAGAGTTGCAAAATACAACATATGTTGATGAAACAGATAAAAGCGTCCACCATGAAAACAAAACTGTTTTATTACAAACATGAATCACACCATCACATACAATTAAAAATAACATGAAATTACTTTTATCTTTTGTTCATATTTCTATTATATAAAAACATTTTTATCAGTATTATAATATGAATAATGTAATTTCTGCTCTAGGGTTAGGGTTAGCAACTCCAAATACATTTTTGGGACAATAATGACAGAAGCACACTTGATTGAACTGTCAAACTCACAGCGGTCTGGAAGAGGAGACACGTGAAGATAAAAACAACGAGGACCCTCATGACTCCTGCAGCCGTTTCTCTGTTCTGCTCTTTGTCCCGTCAGATCAGCAGACGCACTTCCATCACAGAGCCGGACAAATCATTAACCGCTTTCAATACAAGCCTGACATCAGACTGAATCAAATCCCGGAAAGGTCTATTGGTTTATTGACACTTCTAATCTACTATTTCAGTTGTATCTGACTCTTGGTGATTCTATGACCATCACTCCCTATATGGCCTGGTTGTCAGCTCTTTCCCCAATCCTCCTTATTACATGGCTTTGGACTCGCACACAAACACATATTCACACCGACCAATTTGGCATGTCCAATCCACCTAACCTGAATGTCTTTGGACTGTGTAGTAGAGGAAACCCACACTGACACAGGGAGAATATGCAAACTCCACACGGAAAGGAGTCCTGGCTCAGCCGGAGAGTTTCTTGTGAGGGGACAGTGACATTGAAATACTTCAATGTGAGCGATTATATGTTGTATATACATACACACAACCATAAAGTTATGTTTTTGAAAGAGTCTCTTCTGCTCACCAAGGCTGCATTTATATGATCAAAAATACAGTAAAAAATATGAAATATTTTTTAAATGTAAAATGTTTTATATATGTTAAAATGTATATCTATTCCTGTGATCAAAGCTGAATTTTCAGCATCATTACTCCAGAAATCATTCTAATATGCTGATTTGCTGATCAAGAAACATTTCTGGTTTTGGTAACATTTTGGTATTTGCAGTAACCTGTCATATCGTGTTGAATGAGGAACATTCGTCGATTACACAATGATGTTATTTGCACATAAATGCAACAGTTCTCAATCTAAACCACCAGAAGTAACAGAGGTACGCATGTATTTTACATTTTAATAAAAATAAGCACAAAACTTATCAGAAACCTGAGGTTTAGTAGGACAGTAAATAAACATTCATTGAGTTTGATTAATTATTAACTTGTATTTCAATCAGAGTCTCAAACAAAACGTACACCTCTGGACTGAGCGGATATCAAAGTATAGTAAGAATTTAATTTGTATTAAAACAGCTAAATTGTGTATTCAAAGAGTCAGAAATAACTTTAATTCAATTTCAGATGTTGCAGTCTGTAACTTGGTTAAAAATGATCCAAAATCAATTTTTGAGCAAGTACATAACCAGCCAGTGTTCAAAACTATCTCCTTACCTTAGCCTGATTCACAACGGTTAGCTTGTAATAATGTGGTACTGGTGGGTTTCCGCGGGAAATTCGAGCATGTTGCCTTTTTTGCGTCATTACGTCACGTCTGTTTACATAAAGAACGAGTCCCAGCTAGTAGCTATATCATGTGAGGATGGTGCATCATTTATAGCCTTTTCTCACAGCAGCTGCAATAATTAAACTTATCATTTTGATGGCGGATTTTATGGTATGACAATTAACGTTAGATTAGACTGTACAGAAATTGAAATCTACAGGTAACGCTAATACACACTAAATACATGTAGTTACGCAATGCTGATGCTGTTAACATTAACAATTTGAGAACATAATAATTTGCATGGTTTGACGTTATATGAGCTAAGCGAATCTTAGATTGAATCACCAATGGTAGCGCGATTTTCCGGTGAAAATTCTTATTTTGGTCAAACTTCCAAGACGTAGAATCTGTGATTTTGAAGTACAGTATCCACACCGGTGTGGTGACTGACACCAAACATCAGATTCATCCGCGCCGGGGAAGTGTGCCGACGCACAACCCACATAAAGATGATGATTCCACAAATAACTGTAACTGCAGGTTTGAAACAGAGATGGCGACAAAGAGGCAAAACTTACAGACTGCAGCTTTAATGACATGAACATTATTGACTGAATTTCAGATAGTGTTTCCCAAAATTAAGTTTGACACATCAGATCTTCATAATGGATAATGAATCTTACATATGCTAAATTAATACATAAATGTTTCCAACCACTACAATGGAAACAAGCTCAATATAAAACTAACTCACCAAAATTGGTGATCATTTTTACTGATTTTCCAAACTACAAAAAAAAAAAAAAAAAAAAACTTAAATATTTTGTAGTGCATTTTTATAATAATTAAATTTAATAATATGAATTTTTTACTTATATTGTGAGGATCTACTTTTCTGACGGCAGCTTGATAAAGGTATTAACTAAAGGTTCCACATGTAAAAATGCCAAAACGCTGCCATTTGTAAGCAATGACATTGTCATATTCTTATATTTAAGTTGTGCAAATGACCAGAAAAAAAGAAAGATGAACAGACTGGTGCAGAAAAACTTTCTTTTGAAATTAAACATTAAAAACTCCAGACACTGGAGCAGAAGACACTGGAGAGGAATCACCCTAAAAAACACTGATCAGACCAAATACAGCTTATAAGAGCAAATAAAACTCTACGAGAAACAAATAACAGCATTCTAATGACCCATCTGTCCAAACACAACCATGATCGCAAAACCACAAACAGACCTACAAATGATCCAACGCCAATAAACAGATAATATATTTATAAATCTATACCGTTTGATTATAATGATTGATTGTGTAAGTGTAAATATGTAGTTATGTAAAATATGGTAATTTACATGCAGGTTTTTTTCTGGTTATGTGAACATTAAGAGAAACGTTCCATTTTATATTTTTTTTCTAAACGTTCTCTAAATGTCAAACAAATATTAAAATTTAAAAAATGTTTTTAAATGTTCTAAAACATTTAAGAAAAGAAAAACAAAAATCAATGAATGATGTATAAATAACGTTTTTGTGCTAACTTTTTGAAAACATGAAAACAACATTTTGAAAACATTATTAAAGACCAGATAAGTTTGAACAAGCGTTCTGTTGACATTTCTGGAAGAACGTTCGTTCATAACTTTGAGAGAACCTTGCCAGAACGTTACCTGTTCGCTGAATTATTACTTATTTCGCTGAATAAATGTGGTCAAGCAGCTAAAGATTGTGACTTTGGAGTCCAAATCTAGTGGAATTTTGCAATAAACGTTATACACGTTTATACATTATAAATTTGTTAAATAATATTTCACCTATTGTTGATTCAAGATATATTCTCTGCAATTTAGCTTCTCAAGTAAATGTTTAAATATGTTTAGATATTGTCAGATATCAGGAAAACGAGACTTTATTGCAGCGTAACGCCGTTTCTCTCTTGACAAGTTTTTGTTTAATGAGAATTCAAGAGCACTAATGATTTTAAACAATAAGTGAATGTTTTAGTTTTAGGTTACTAATGAAAAATCAGCACAAATGTTAAGATTCACACGGCCGCAGGAAGACGATACCACATGAAAAAATACTATAGTATTTACTATAGTAGTATATTTTAGAATATTTACAACACTTTGTTAATGAATGCTACAGGGGATACTGTAGTATTAACTATAGTGAACTGATAAACTGTAATAAATACTGTAGTATACTTTAGTTTTACTACAGTAAACTGTAGTGTACTATAATATATCACATAGTTGTAGAAAACTTAGTACAGTATTGGGTAATTTGTTTATATTACCACAACAAATTAATTCAAGTACTTATGGTTCAAAAACACTAATTTCTATAAATTAGCCTACTATAGCATTTTTTTCATGTCTGATTTGAGGCAGAAGATAGCGATGCAGACGGTCACATTATATGAAAATTTACTTCAGAATTATGCAATGCGGAAAAATAGGTAAATATCACGATTTTAATCAACGTTGTGATTTCAATTTTAATCGCGATTTTGAAGCAATATTTCCTCACACACACATATAAGATGGTGTCGGCGGAACTATTTTAACCGCACAAACGGCTTCTGCATGAATGAACGGCCATTTTGTTTTTGCCGCAATGATAGTTTGTCTTGCAAATTACCTGCTCTGATACTCTCTCCTGTATCCAGAATATTCCCAAACCACGATTGTTTATTCAAATCCGTATCCTGCCCTGAATTCATCTCGCCTGTTTTTGTGTCTTCTTCCCACAATGTAACAGTAAACTAGATTTGGCGCGCTGCATTCTGATTGGCTCTGAAGGAAATCGCGCATGCTCACGTCATGATTTTATTACGATTCCGATCAATCGCACAGCCCTGCGAATTATAAAAGAAACAAAAAACAATTATGCTTGTAAAATGGGATAAACTGTATTTGATTTTTATACAACTTATTTGGTATTAAATATTAAAACAAGTACATGCATGCACAAAAAAAAAAAAAAACGCTACATCTGATCAACCCCTAAAAACATGAAGAAATAAATCTTAGTCTTAGAATTACATCAATTTAAAGTAAACAACAAAACCCCATTCTAGAAAAGAATACAATAATTATTGTACAATTATATTATATTTCTCAGCATGATTGTTGGCTGTTTATTATTGCTTTCAAATGAATTTCTTGAATTGCTTGGAGCATCAAACAAATCTAAACATGTAATCAACTCAATAATATATTAGAGTCTTATTGCAGCGCTCTGAATGATAGGCGACAGTGGACAGGCCATGCAGAAACACACCAGAAATACACTGCTAAAGACACATGGTGAAACACACACAAACAGAGGCACACACTGTAAGACACACAAGCGGACACAAACATATTTGGTCTTTAAAGTAAACCGTTACATTCATTAAAGCAGCTGTTTTCTGATTGTTCAACCATTCGACTGGCTGAATAAACGTACGCCTCTGTGTTTCAAAGGACGTGACACACTATCTGCTCAGGTTTGAGGTACACGTATGGTAGTTTGATTGACAGATGACTTTGGTTTGAAATGGTCAGTGAAAGCGTTTCTAGATGTGGCTACGGCCGCGCTGCAGGTGCTCGGATACTTTGGTGCTTCAATGACGGTCGTGATGTGCTTGTTGCTTTCATGTCACGCTGGTGTTGAATGTTGTCCTTCATCATGGCGAGTTTGTCGGAGAACCCTTCAGACTGCTGAGAGCTGCGTGGATGCGGAAGTGAAGTCGAGACTCCATAGAATAGTCTTTATAATTCAACCTGCAAACACAAACATTGTCAACTCCTCTGACATTCATTTATTTGCTAAGAATCAATTAAATCATTACACGACCTAAACCATTTTCCACCACAGTAAGGATGACATCACAGTATAGTAATTCTGCCTCAGACACTACTAATTCAAATCATTTATTTATTTATTGCTTAATTTTACTATTAATTACATTTGTTTAACTCACATCAGACTCTTTGACAAGCTGCTTTTTTTCACTTGTGACAAATTATATAATATTATATATTTATATATTATATTGTTGCTTTCTGAGAAATGTTTACACTCACTTACAAAACCAACTGACATTTAAATCTGTTAACGGAATGAAACCGAGCGACATTTAAATCTCGTAACAGAACAAAACCGAGCGACATTTAAATCTAATAGAATGAAAGTTTAATCTCGTAACAGAACGAAACCGAGCGCGAGAACGAAACGAGCATTTAAATCTCGTAACAGAACGAAACCGAGCGACATTTAAATCTCGTAATAGAACGAAACCGAGCGACATTTAAATCTCGTAATAGAACGAAACCGAGCGACATTTAAATCTCTTAACGTAACAAAACCGAGCGACATTTAATATCACAACAGAACGAAACCGAGTGAAATTTAAATCTCGTAATAGAACGAAACCGAGCGACATTTAAATCTCGTAACAGAACGAAACGGCGAAATTTAAATCATAACAGAACGAAACCAAGCGACATTTAAATCTTGTAATAGAATGAAAGCAAGCGACATTTAATCTTGTAATAGAATGAAATTGAGCGACATTTAAATCTCGTAATAGAATGAAACCGAGCAACATTTAAATCTCGTAACAGAACAAAACCGAGCGACATTTAAATCTTGTAATAGAATGAAATCGAGCGACATTTAAATCTCTTAACGTAACAAAACCGAGCGACATTTAAATCTCGTAATAGAACGAAACCGAGCGACATTTAAATCTCGTAAGAACGATTTAAATCTCGTAACAGAACGAAACCGAGCGACATTTAAATCTCGTAATAGAATGAAACCGAGCGACATTTAAATCTCGTAACAGAACAAAACCGAGCAAATTTAAATTCGGAAGAAACCGAGCGACATTTAAATCTAACAGTAACAACGAACCGAGCGACATTTAATCTGTACAGAAGAAATCGAGCGACATTTAAATCTCTTAACTAACAAAACCGAGCGACATTTAAATCTCGTAAAAACCCGAGCGACATTTAAATCTCGTAATAGAATGAAAGCGAGCGACATTTAAATCTCGTAACAGAACGAAACCGAGCGACATTTAAATCTCGTAATAGAACGAAACCGAGCGACATTTAAATCTCGTAACAGAACAAAACCGAGCGACATTTAAATCTCGTAATAGAACGAAACCGAGCGAACATTTAAATCTCGTAATAGAACGAACGATTTAATCTCGTAATAGAACGAAAGCGAGCGACATTTAAATCTAATAGAACGAAAGCGAGCGACATTTAATCTCGTAAATAGAACGAAAGCGAGCGACATTTAAATCTCGTAATAGAACGAAAGCGAGCGACATTTAAATCGTAACAGAACAAACCGAGCGACATTTAAATCTCGTTTAAATCTCGTAATAGAAAACGAACATTAATCTCGTAATAGAACGAAAGCGAGCGACACTTAAATCTAACGAACGAAAACCGAGCAAAATTTAAATCGTCGAGCGACTTAAATCTCGTAAGAACGAAACGCGCATTAAATCTCGTAACAGAACGAAACCGAGCGACATTTAAATCTCGTAATAGAACGAAAGCGAGCGACATTTAATCTCGTAACAGAAGAACGAGAGCGACATTTAAATCTCGTAATATTTAAATCTCGTAATAGAACGAAAGCGAGCGACATTTAAATCTCGTAACAGAACGAAACCGAGCGACATTTAAATCTCGTAATAGAACGAAACCGAGCGACATTTAAATCTCGTTCGTAACAGAACGAAACCAAGCAAAATTTAAATCTCGTAATAGAATGAACGAGGACATTAAATCTCGTAACAGAACAAAACGAGACATTTAAAATCGTAATAGAACGAAAGCGAGCGACATTAAATCTCGTAACAGAACAAAAACCGAGCGCGATTTAAATCGTAAGAACGAACGATAAATCTCGTAATAGAACGAAAGCGAGCGACACTTAAATCTCGTAATAGAACGAAACAGAGCGAAATTTAAATCTCGTAATAGAACGAAAACGAGCGACATTAAATCTCGTAATAGAACAAAAGTGAGCGACACTTAAATCTCGTAACAGAACGAAACCGAGCAAAATTTAAATCTCGTAACAGAAAAGTTGTTAAATCTTTAACCCTCAAGTTGTCATTTACTTCAGAGGAGACACACACACACACACACACACACACACACACACACAGACCTGACTTGATTAGCTTAATCAGGTGTGTTTAATTCGGGCTGAAGCTAAACTCTGCAGGACTGTGACCCTCCAGGAACTGAGGTTTGCATATGGAACCCAACTCACTTGGCATCCTCGATGAAGCGCGTGGCTTTGATGAAATCGCCCTGCTGCTTGTACAGTAGACCCAGCTCGTACAGGGTGAAGGGGATCAGATAGTGATCGTAACGGATGCGCTTCTCACTGCAAACACACAGTTACCTCGAGTCATCATCAAAACACTGCAAACGCTCTTCCTCATTATATCACAGTTATAAGAAAGTGAAATAATATGTGTGTGTGATTGTGTGTTTACCTGCTGATCACCTGTGTGAAGCACAGCTCGGCCTGCAGTAATCTGCCCAAATTCTTCAAACACAAACCCTTCAACATCTGCACCAGACACTGATCATCAGGGTGAAACTCAGACGGGTCTGAAACGCACACAACACACACACACACACACACACACACACACACACACACACACACACACACACACTTGTTTCTCATGGGAACTTTGCATAAAGGAAGTAGGTTTGATGCTGACATTGATGGGGACATAAAAGCACTTTTGACTGCAATTCCATGTCATCTATGTATTCATTTATAGATATAGTAACCAACCCACTCATGACATATGTAAACCAACAACATTATATAAACAATCATACATACAGCCACATTTTTATCATGAAAGTAAATCACAATTAGATTTTTTCCTCAAACGCAGTCAGAGTTCTCACTCGAGAAGGCTCATAAACGGCTCAAATAATGTCTCACTGGGATCGCTGCGCAGCTGCTCTTCCGCTCTCTCGATGGTGACCAGTAAGCTCTCAGTGTAATCCGCACGTTTCCCAACGATGGTGAAGCCGTTCCACACGTACATCATTTCCTGTGTGAAGAACCACAGACCCATGACTTCCTCCTCTCTTGATTTACATGTGTTTTTTGTAGCGTGTGTGTGTGAGAGAGAGACGCACCAGAGCAGGAATCACCAGTTTGACAGGCACGGCTGACGAGTATCTCCGGGATTTCCTCACGGCAAACTTCTCCGTAGGGATGGACTTCCCGGCCAGACGCTGCTTCAGTCCCTCCACCTGCCTGCGGCACACCAGAGAGAGCCGCGGACCATCAGCCTCGGCAAACGCAGGAGGAATCTCACGAGAGACGCGGCAGACTCACCTGAACAAGTCCACGATACTCTCTCCGGTCGTCTTCACGTCCTGCTCGGACATCATGCTCAGGATAGCAGCTTTCTGATACACGTAGATGGCCTGAGAGAGGAGAAACAGCTGCTCATCATACTGTACGCGCTCAAAATACCTCGAAATCTCACTTGTTACCATCAATGACTTAAAAAACAGGGTCATTTTTTTTTAATGTCTTTGTTTTTTAATTGTTGCGGGTTCAATGTTACAATAAATATTATATATATAGACTGAAACTGATCCTGACTGGTTTTAATACAATTCACCATAAATCACAGGAAAAATAGCAAACAGATCAAAACAGTATTATAAAAATTATGAAAATTACAAAATTAATAAATACACAAAAACACATGATAAATAAAACTGTATTTAACAAATTACATTTTAGGGTCCTATGAAATTTGTTTCTGTTTTATTTATTATTTTTTTAAAGGTTTAATTAAATTGTAATAATCAAAGAGTCTGTCTAAATTATAAAACTTCAATAATTTAACTAGACAAAAATGTTAGTCAAGACAAACTTTGAAGGTGGCTTGAGAAAGCCTGACCAGAAATTTGAAAATTTTTAAAAGCTTGAAGTATTTATTTTTTTTATTTTGAAGGTTTACTTACATTTTAATAATCAAAGAGCATGTCTAATCAATAAAACTTAAAATTAAAATTTTACAATAATGTGTCCCTATGAAATGTTTTATTTTTATTCAGAAATTCGGTGTTGTGTGTTTTAATTTTTCTGGATTTATGATTTAATGCAAATGTATTATTATAAACTGTGGTAATCAAATGAATGCATAAATAAATAACAATTTAATTAAACTTTTAAAATGTAAATCAAACAATTCCTTTTGTTTTTTGGCATACAAAGCGTCGCACAAGAGAGGTTTACCGGTAAAATCAACAAAAACATCTGTTTTCAGCGTCACAGAAATCTTGATATTTCACCCAGAAATGAACATCCTCATCATCATTTACTCAAATTAAGCTAATTTAACAAATATTTTAGCATTTTCTAATTGTATTTATTTATCTAGTTTTCATTTTCACAAAATGTGAATATTCTGTATTACAACTGTTTTGTTATTTTATGATGGTGCTTTTGGAAATTGATCTTTATATCCATAATTAGGCTTATTATTTTGCATTCTAGAATCATTTTGAAGCAAAGTACTGTACGTGCTTCCTGCTCATTTTTTATTTATTAATTCATATCGAGGTGTAGTTATAGTTAAGATGTGTGTTTGGGAATTACTGCGCAACTTTGGGAGTGTCTATATAGATATACAATATAGATCTTTTGAAGCGGATTCATAGTATTAAATGGAAAATAACAGCGTTGATGTTCCAAAGCTCATCATTTATGAAATTTCCATTTCAGCTGTAATGCAGTCATTATTCAGATCAATTCAGCTCAAGTTTGTTCTCGTCTGAGTGCAGTGAGAGCGATAATATTACAGCATTTGAAGTGTCGTGTGTGTGTGTGTGTGTGTGTTACTTTAGACCAGCGGCTCTCTCGGCACAGCAGGTCAGCGTATCGGTACGCTTCCATCCACTGCTGCTGGAACGAGTGACACCACATCAGCTCCCAGTAGCACAGATGATGGACCTGACGCCACTGCTGCTGGGTCGCGATACACTCCTGAAACTTCACCGCTGCCTGAGAGATTCACAGCCGTTACAACACAAGACACGGCTACACACACGTGCGCACCGCAGCTAAACCCCCTCACCTTCTCAAAGTTTCCCCTCAGTAAGGCGATCCGAGCCGAGTAAAACAGGATGATGGAGCCCTGGGAACAAACACAGCTTTCAATAGAATCAGGACTGCTAAAGTCACCATGTGACAGTGTGTGTGTGTGTGTGTGTGTGTGTGTGTGTGTGTGTCTCACCCGAGGAAATCTCTCTATGTACGGCTCCAGCAGAGCCTCGGCCTCCACCAGGTTCCCCTCACCAGTGCCTGAAACACAATAAACACTCAGTATTACGACACAAACAGCAGGAAAACTTCACAAGAAACACAAACACAACGTGAAGCAGAAGTGAAGTCTGGAATACACTACGTGATTTCTGCTCTGATTTACAGTTATTATAGTTCACTGAAACTAAGACTAAAACCATAAAAAATGTTCGTTACTTGACATAAAATAAACATTAACTGAAATGAATATATACAGTACCAAGATAACTAAATCTAATACTGAAAAAAACTACATGTACAAAAAAAAAACAAACAACAAACAAAAAAAAAAAAAAACGACAAAGAAATTAAGACAATACTAAAGCCATGAATATTATTACTGTAATTTCACAGTTGTATCGTTATCATATTATTTATATTTAATAAAATAAAATAAACAATAATAAATTATTTAAAATATATTTAAATCAGGGTTATTATCATCAACTAAAACTAAACCTTCTAATTAAAATTAAGCTGAAATAAAATAAAATATAAATATTAGTTGAAAAACTTAAACTAAAGTTAGAAATGTTGACTTGGAAATAAACTGAAATAAGTCTGAAATTATTAAAGCACTAAAATTATTACCTGGAAATAAATAAATAAATTAAACCTTAATAACAATATTTTAAAAACGACAAAAGCACATAACGAAATGACTAAAAATTAAACTAAAATTAACATAAAAAACAAAACTATTAAATAAAAGCTAATTCAAAATATGAATAAAACTAAAATAGCACTTAAATAAATTATATATATATTTTTTGTCAAAGATTTAGTAATTTTCCTGTGTTTTTGTTTATATATATATATATATGTATATATATTATAATTAAATCATCAATTAAAATAAAATTAAACCATTGGTCAAAATTGGGCATTTGACTAAAACTGAAAAAAAAAAAAAAAAAAAAAAAAAAAAAAAAAAAATGGTTTATTGTTTGAAATTAAAGAAATTAAGACAATACTAAAGCCATGAATATTATTATTGTAATTTTACAGTTGTATCGTTATCATATTATTTATGATGAATAAAATTAAACAAACAATAATACATTATTCAAAACATATATAAATCAGGGTTATTACCGTCAACTAAAACTAAAACTTTTAATTCAAATTAAGCTGAAATAAAATAAAATATAATATAAATATTAGTTGAAAAACTTAAACTAAACAAAAGTTAGAAATGTAAACTGAAATAAACTGAAATAAGTTTAAGTTGAAGCACTGAAATTATTAACTGGAAACAAAATAAAAAATAAAAATAAATTAAACCTTAATAACAATATTTAAAAAAACCCGACAAAAGCACATAACGAAATGACTAAAAATGAAACTAAAATTAACATAAAATACTAAAACTATAAAAATAAAATCCAATTCAAAATATGAATAAAACTAAAATAGCACTTAAATAATTTGTCTGATATTTTGATATTTCAGATCGCATCTGATGTCCAGTTCTCCTGGTCAGGTGTGTTTGTGTGTCCAGTGGTTACCCAGTATGAGAGAGACGTAAGTGTGGTAGAAGAGCAGCGTCAGGACACACAGGATTGATCTGAGACTGTGACTGCCGGCGCCGTCCCGCAGCTGCGACAGACCGAACTCCTGCAGGACAGACACCGTTAGTTCAACTCATTCAGTCTGAAAAGCTTCATTTCCCCATCAGCAGTTACTCACTCGATTCCCTGAGAAGCCGATGAACTCCAGCAGTCGAAGGATTCGTGCAGGTAGTAAAGACAGCATCTGACACACACACAGTTAAAGCTTCAGCTCAAGATCCATTCATCTGCTGCATTTCACTTTTCAGTTATTACATCAGTCTAATTTAACCACATGCACAGTGACTCTCCTGCACTTCCTGTCTCATTGACTGACCAGGTTGAAGGAGCCAATCCCCAGCTTGACTCCGCCCTCAAACTGTCTGAAGGCCTCGCTGTCTCCGCCCACTCCCTGAGACATGTTCAACACATTCTGGCAGTCCCTAAACACACACACACACACACACACACACACACTTCAGCTAGAGAACAATAATAAATATCAATATATATAATGTGTATGTTCAAATATATTTTATCTCAATTATTACTAAATTTATTTTTTTGTTGTTCACAAAACATAATATAAAAAATATAATTATACAATAATCAATTATTATACTATATTATTATATATAATATATTATATTAAAATATTATAAAATATAATTTTCAACTGTCAAGTTATTTATATTATAAATACAATATTTTTACAGATATTATACAGTAGATTTTTTGAATATGAATTCTTGATTTCAGACTCACTTGTAGATTTGATAACTTGTGCGTACTTTGATTCCTCCTTTAATAAAACTGATCATGTTTTCATCCTGAAATAAACACAAAGCAGTGATGAATGAGAATGTGTCTTATATTTCATATTTATTTTTCATAATTAATATTATAAAAACTTGTTTCCACCACAGAATGAAAAACCTAAAAAGCTCAAATCTCAAAATACTGATTCCCCCCCCTTCACAATTGCTAGATTATCACTTGCAATTCTGCCTTTTTTCTCAGAATTGTGAGATTTAAACTGATTAGATGGTATTTTTTATTTATATGTGGGTCAATGACGTGACGGGTCATTTTTTTGTCCAAAGGCCTTAATAATAATAAAAAAACAAAATATGACATCCAAAGTACATCACAAATCAAAGTAGTAAAATGTAGTAATGACGCGAATAATAAAAAGTGATGATTGAGCTTTAGTGATGAACACCTGCTGTTAACAAGCAGAATCACTGAAGAGAAGAGAAACACAAAAACTGATTTCAGCCACAGTCTTAAGATGAAATCAACTGAAGATAAAAGACATATCACAAGATCAGCAGAGGAGGATTATCTTTTCTTCAGTGATTCTGCTTGTTAACAGCAGGTGTTCATCACTAATGCACATTCATCACTTAATTATCTCATTAACTTTAACTCTGCTTCAGTGTTACTTTAACACTATTTAGAGAGGGACCATATGTACTCCGAGCAGAGTTTAACTCTGGGATTTTGCTGTGTAAGGTAGTACAACTAGATCTCTTTTATTGAATCGATAAAATTATTTTTAAAGATTTTAAGTGTCAAAAGGTCATTCGGTTTAACCGTCCAAAGGCCAATACAGCCATTTCATTTGTGATTAAAATATCTTAAAATGAAATAATGTATATATTTTTATTCTGGCATAATTTTACAAACCCGATTCCAAAAAGTTGGGACACTGTACAAATTGTGAATAAAAAGGAATGCAATAATTTACAAATCTCATAAACTTGTATTTTATTCACAATAGAATATATAACATATCAAATGTTGAAAGTGAGACATTTTGAATGTCATGCCAAATATTGGCTCATTTTGGATTTCATGAGAGCTACACATTCCAAAAAAGTTGGGACAGGTAGCAATAAGAGGCCGGAAAAGTTAAATGTACATATAGGAACAGCTGGAGGACCAATTTGCAACTTATTAGGTCAATTGGCAACATGATTGGGTATAAAAAGAGCCTCTCAGAGTGCCAGTGTCTCTCAGAAGTCAAGATGGGCAGAGGATCACCAATTCCCCCAATGCTGCGGCGCAAAATAGTGGAGCAATATCAGAAAGGAGTTTCTCAGAGAAAAATTGCAAAGAGTTTGAAGTCATCATCATCTACAGTGCATAATATCATCCAAAGTTCAGAGAATCTGGAACAATCTCTGTGCGTAAGGGTCAAGGCCGGAAAACCATACTGGATGCCCGTGATCTTCGGGCCCTTAGACGGCACTGCATCACATACAGGAATGCTACTGTAATGGAAATCACAACATGGGCTCAGGAATACTTCCAGAAACATTGTCGGTGAACACAATCCACTGTGCCATTCGCCGTTGCCGCTAAAACTCTCTATAGGTCAAAAAAGAAGCCATATCTAAACATGATCCAGAAGCGCAGGCGTTTTCTCTGGGCCAAGGCTCATTTAAAATGGACTGTGGCAAAGTGGAAAACTGTTCTGTGGTCAGACGAATCAAAATTTGAAGTTCTTTTTGGAAAACTGGGACGCCATGTCAGAAGACTAAAGAGGACAAGGACAACCCAAGTTGTTATCAGCGCTCAGTTCAGAAGCCTGCATCTCTGATGGTATGGGGTTGCATGAGTGCGTGTGGCATGGGCAGCTTACACATCTGGAAAGGCACCATCAATGCTGAAAGGTATATCCAAGTTCTAGAACAACATATGCTCCCATCCAGACGTCGTCTCTTTCAGGGAAGACCTTGCATTTTCCAACATGACAATGCCAGACCACATACTGCATCAATTACAACATCATGGCTGCGTAGAAGAAGGATCTGGGTACTGAAATGGCCAGCCTGCAGTCCAGATCTTTCACCCATAGAAAACATTTGGCGCATCATAAAGAGGAAGATGCGACAAAGAAGACCTAAGACAGTTGAGCAACTAGAAGCCTGTATTAGACAAGAATGGGACAACATTCCTATTCCTAAACTTGAGCAACTTGTCTCCTCAGTCCCCAGACGTTTGCAGACTGTTATAAAAAGAAGAGGGATGCCACACAGTGGAAACATGGCCTTGTCCCAACTTTTTTGATGTGTTGATGCCTTGAAATTTAAAATCAACTTATTTTTCCCTTAAAATGATACATTTTCTCAGTTTAAACATTTGATATGTCATCTATGTTGTATTCTGAATAAAATATTGACATTTGAAACTTCCACATCATTGCATTCTGTTTTTATTCACAATTTGTACAGTCCCAACTTTTTTGGAATTGGGTTTGTATAACATCATATATCAACATAGTGCAAAATGTATTAAAATTATGTGTAGAAGTCGTTGCTTTGTTATGAGAAAGAATGTCTCCATTCTTATAACATTTTGGATCACACATGTGACATCAAGACTTCATGAAGTAAGATAAATTCATGTTTTCTCTTGATGTTTCAAAAAACATGCTCAGCATCGTCATTCGTTTTTGTTAAAGGTTTTTGTCATCTTGTAAACGTCCAAATAATCTCCTTGTTAGGGTCGTCAAGACCCATTTTGTTCGAGTCTGTGTTTTTGCTGCTGTAACATGTTCATTTCCCTTCAGGCATTACTAATGTAGCATCATATCATGTAAATAACACTGTTGCCAAGTTATTAGTCAAGCCGGTGTAGACGCACTGGACCGGAGTGAAACGGTTCACTGACCTGTACAAATGTTAGTGTGGCTTTCTGCAGCAAACATTCAGCATAGCAGATCTCCGCATGCATCTCCTCTGCACACACACACACCACACGCGAGTAAGATCTCTACACAAACACATTCAGACATGTTACTAGCGCTCAGTGTCTCAATCACACGGTTACCCTCTTTCAGGCTGTCTGACGGCTGTTTGGACATCAGGCTGGATATGGAGCCCACCATTGAGTTTCGTTTCCTGAACCTGCAGACAGACGGGAACAAGTCAGAAGTGTCCAGAAGCGTCAGCTTCAGTGATGATGAACTCATGCTTGAGCCGCACCTCTGGCAGGTCTGTAAGGCGTCTTTGATGGTCGCCATACCAGTCTGGATGTCTTTGTGCTCGAACGTCATGGTGGCCTGCATCGCCAGAATACTGCTGTAGCCCAGCGCGTGATACATGCTGTCCTTAGACCTACAAGTAAAAGCCTTTCAGTATCATTGTACAAACTTCCACCTTCAGCTTGAGGTTCATGTGTGTTTTTGCTCGGAAAAGTCAGTGGTGTACCAGGGTTTGAGGAGGTCCAGTGCTTCAGAGAACTTGTTGTTGAGGACGAGGTTGAGGGCCATGGTGCACTCCTCTATAGACGTACGCAGGTCCATCTTAGACGCCCTGAACACACACAGATTTTATTCTGATATATAAATATGATCAATGATCCTGATTGTGAGGGATGAGCTGATGTGATACTCACACTGGGATGCGATCGAAAGCATCTTCAAAACAGTCCTGAAACAAACAAACAGATAATGAACATAATGACACATGAACAGCAGCTGCACTCAACATACATGAGCTCTCTCTCCGCTCAGATCAGATGTTCCACTAACACGACTGTCTCTATTTATAGATGTCCAGTTATGTAACTCAGTTTGGACCGTCGCTGTCTGACACACAGACCTGATGCCTTCATCACAATATCTTCACTTATAGTTGCATTTTGTGCAGATAAATCCATCTTCATTACTGTATTCAGATAAAATAACACTCATGTTTGTGTACTTCTAGAAACAACAGCATGAAGAGCTTTATAATGCATTAGGCCTCATGTTAGTGTGTGTGTGTAACAGTGACATTTACTGTCATGAATATTTAACTAAATCTGTCAAAGTGCAAAGGAAATAGACAGCACTGAAAAAAACAAACATTCATTAATGAAAGAACCGGAAACACTCATCTAAATGAACTAACAATTAAAAATACTTTTAAAGTGCATCTATAATGTCTCTTTCACAAGATGTAATATCAGTCTCTGGTGTCTCCAGAATGTGTGTGTGAAGTTTCAGCTCAAAATCCCCCACAGATCATTTATTATAGCTTGTTAAATTCGTTTTTGTGTGTGTCCCTTTAAATGCAAATGAGCTGCTGCTTTCCAGAAGAGGGCGGAGCTTTAACAGCTCAACAACAACAAAGCTGGAGAATCTCACGCAGCCAAAATGACGAAAGTGTTCAGCCTTACATTGTTCAAACCGGAGTCGACACTGATGGAGAGACTCAGGAAGAAGTTACAACTTTTAGACGTTTCTGAATGGTTAGTGGATAAATTGATGTAGTTGCTGTGGAGTTGATTCAACTCATCCACTAGCATATGCCGTCATGTTCATCTTTTGTGTTGAATTGACCCTCGTTTGTGAAGCAGTCCGGCGTAAAATGACGGCATGACAACAACACTCTACTACAACAACTCTTCCTCTTCTCTAAAGCAGCCCAACATGGCCCCGCCCCCTTTGTTGCGTGTTCTCGGGGGTACTTCACAATATTCCTCATTTAAATAATTCATGCGCATAATAAAGGGGCGGGGCCTGGTTGAGTTAGTTAGTAGTGTGTTGAAACTGGCGGTTATGGTAAGGGGCGGGACATTTCCTAAACACCAATCACAACACACTGCTCCAGCCGACCAATCAGAGCACATTGTGCTTTTCAGAAGGAGGGGCTTCATAGAGACAGGAAGTAAACAGAGCGTTACTGACAGACTGGGAAGAGAGGAGCTGCAACAATGGAGAATATGAGGAGAATAATCAACATTCAATCTAGTAGAGCCCAAGTTACTGGTGAGACATAATAATTCACCTGCAGACAAACAGAACGACAGATGGATGGAATGCTGGTAAACCAGTGCAGCCTTTCAAACTATTTAAATTCCTATAGAACTGTGATGTGTGTCTGTGGACAGTGTGTGTGTGTGTGTGTGTGTGATTGTAAATTCCTCAGTTTTAAAGTTGGACTGCACACAGATAGTTGATCGAAGATGACTGTAAAAATAAATCTGCATTGTTTATCCTTTTGATCTTTAATTCATAAAATTAGCAAAAAATCTAACCTTTCATTGAAGGAAAAGAATTGAAAGTGGGAGGAAAATCACATCTACAGAACTGGTTCAGAGTCAAAGTTGGAAACGTCTTTTTCCACAAATTTTGTATGTTTGCAAATTGTATAATAAGATACACATTTCTAGTAATTGTGCAGTTAATTCTCATATTGTATTTTCAGAAAGTTTTGGAATATTTTTCCTCTGCCTAAATTTGTCACTACTGAAACACAATAATAAATCATTTAATAGAGAGTTTCATTGACCTATTGAGATTTGTTTACGTTACCCTAATAAATATATTTTTGCTTTTTTTAAAAAAAGTTTTCACAGGTAAATCATAATATTACAATTTTAACAATATTCAAGTGTAATTTATGAGATTGTTGGTATGACACATCACATGACACAATTTAACACATACTAAAACATATTAAAATATAATGATTTGCATAACTGTACTAAAATTTGTTTATTTCCCCCAAATAAATGATTATGAGTTCCTTTTTGTCACTACCAGAACAATGAACCGGAACTTCCCCACATGTTTCAGTAGTGACAATTTCAGACACTTTTGAGCTCAAAGATGATGATCAGCACATGGTTATCTAGCACAGATCTGAACAGTTGAACACACACAAAAACTACATTTAATGAATAACACCCAAAAAGTGTGTTTAATTGCAGAAAAAGGTGTTTGTTAGTGACGTTCTTAAAGCTCCACACAGATTTTCTGAACACATTTAACTCAGAATGATGATCTGCTGTGAAAGAGAGGCTGTGAGAGGAGGAACACAGGAATATCTCCTGAAGTGTGTTAAAATCAGTCTCAATGACTCAAACACACACTGTTCCGGTAGTGATGTGAACATGAGAGACACACTTTTTACATAAAGTTTCATGATATAACAATAGAAATATAAAAAATAAAAAATATTGCTGTTAAAACAACAATGGAAAAAATGCAGAAATTATTTCAACATCATTTTCACAAGTTGAATTTATGGGTTAGGGTTCAGGACAGACTCCTCCCAATTGAAAGTAGCCAATAAATGATGATTTTATATATATTAATCTTACTGATATTAAATATTATTGTGGGATTCAATAGATAATAGAAGCATCTTAGTAAACATCTAAAATTTTGAATACTTTAATGCTTTTAAATGCGTTTTCTGGTTGTGGGACAGCAGTAGAATGGCCCATAAATGCTCTTAATCGTGTTTAGTGTGTGTGTAGTGTTGTAATAGTGTAAGTGGATTACACTCTTTAGGCTACAGATCACCAGCTCACACGAACACACACACACACACACACACACACACATTTCTCAGTCAACACGCAGTAATATCTGTGTTTCCGATCAAGCACACATTCTGCAGTGGAAAAAAACACAGTGACAGTAACTGGATCTGCACACACACACTGCTTAGGGTGTTTATCAATAAATAACCATCACACACACCACACACACACACACACACACACACACACACAGCATGCTTTAAAAGCCTTTCAACAGATGATCTCTTCAGAGCAGTTGTGTGTGTGTGTGTGTTTCAGGATAAGTGCGGTCTGAAGCACCTGGTTGCCATGGAAACGTTTCCATCAGATGACAATATTTTATAAGAAATGACATGCTGCGACATGTCATGCACATATCACGCATTCGCATGTTATGGTGATCACGTGACTGCTCATAAACATACAATGATCATGGTAACGACGCGTGAATGTACTGCATGCGTAACCTTTATGACGTCACGGCCGTTGCATAATTACGCCAATGAAAGACGTTTACCTGAACAAACCGAACCGAGTCCGAGTGTGTTTAAATCAGAGACATTTAGACAAACACACGCGCCCTATGTAGCTGTCAGTGTCGGAGTTCCCTAAGTAGCGCGCTCGAGGCCACAGCAGAAGCGGTTCATCGCTGGTCAGGGTTCGGAAGCACAGCCGGTGTTTGCGGTCAGATATCCGACACTCACCTCCTCCGGTTCCGCGCCGTCTGCTCCGGTACCGACCCGAGCCATGGCGCTGTAATTCCCTGAGATCGCGCGGAACGTTTGCTCACATTAACAGTCAGACATCTGGATCCGTCCGTGTGACTCGGTCGGTCAGCCTCTCGGTACGGACGCCGAATATCGTCGGAGGTATGACGTTCGGTTACCGGACACTCCCACCGAGCGATGCGTGCGTCACGCAGGGCAGTTAATTACAAACCTGTAAAAAATCACCATGGTAACGATCGTAAAAATACTGCAGTTACTACAGTTATTGTTGCCGTGAAACGTCGTGGTTTTGTTTGGGTCTCCTCAAAGTTCGCTGAATGACCGGTCTGCTATGAGGAAACCGTGGCTTATGAATATTAATAGAGTCTTGGTAACCTTCCGCCTGAATTAATATTCATGAGCCGCGCCTCGTGCACAGCAGGCTTCGCTGGCGCTCACACTCCACTAATCGCGTCGCGCCACAAATTAATAATTCATGAGCTGATCTCCGCCATAGTATGATTCCGTGTCGGAACTCACTCACTCAGTTACCGGAACGCGGGAAAGAGTGACAAATTCACTAAAACTCATAAACACACGCAATTAATATTGATACAAATTATATATAAATTATTTTATAATTATATATGGGCCATTCTACAGAATTGAGTTGAAAATTTGTCTTTTTCTCCACAAATTTTGTATGTTTGCAAATTGTATAATAGCTACACATTTCTAGTAATTGTGCAGTTAATTCTCATATTGTATTTTCAGAAAGTTTTGGAATATTTTTCCTCTGCCTAAATTTGTCAGTACCGAAACACAATAATAAATCATTTAATAAGAAGGGTCACATGACCTATTGAGATTTTGTTTACATCTACCTTGTAAATATATTTTTTTTGCTATTTTATTAAAAAAGTTCTCACAGGTAAATCAATAACAATTTTAACAATATTTCAAGTGTAATTATGAGATTTGTTGTATTTGAATCCAATCTTTCTTTGTAAAAGTCAAAGTTTATCAAACTGATTTCAAAGTGAAGGATTCATTAGTTTTTGAATAAACATTGAATCAAACACTATAATAACATCACAGTTGATCATTCAATATACTTTATTTTTGACATACCCATGATGCACAGTTTCAGTAGTGACAGTAATGTTTGGTAGTGACACATCACATGACACAATTTAACACATACTAAAACATATTAAAACACTAATGATGTGCATAACTGTACTAAAATTTTGTTTATTTCCCCCAAATAAATGATTATGAGTTTCTTTTGTCACTACCGGAACTTCCCCACATGTTTCAGTAGTGACAATTTTTGACACTTTTGAGCCGCTCAAAGATGATGATCAGCACATGGTTATCTAGCACAGTTCTGAACAGTTGAACACACACAAACACTACATTTTATCAAATAACACTTAAAAAAATAATAATAATAATAATAATGATGTCACAACCGAAACTTCATGTTTTAGTCGTGACTGTTTCGGTAGTGACTGTTGACATTAAAATGTGAGACATATTTACATAAAGTTTGATGATTTAAAAAAAAAGAAATATAAAATAACTTCACTTTAAAAAACAAAATCAAAAACATTTTTAAAAACAACAATGGAAAAAAATTGCAAAAATTATGTCTATCATTTCATTTTCACAAGTTGAAATCTGGGGATTAGAGATCAGGACAGACTCCTCCCAACTGAAAGTACCCAATAAATTATGATTTTATATATATTAATCTTACTGATATTTTGAATATTATTGTGGGATTCAATATAGATAATAGAAGCATCTTAGTAAACATCTAAAATTTGAATACTTAAATGCTTTTTAAACATGTTTTTGGGTCGTGGGACAGCAGTTTACACCAATGCCCCATAAACACATTGAAATGAATTATCGCACTTTTAGATGTTTCGCTCAAATCCGAAGACAGCAAATCAGACGAAATCAAAACACAAGAAGCACCAAAAAGTATTGAAGATCAGTTTAATGTGATCAAGATCATATTGACTGTAACATCAACACAGGAAGCACATGCAAGTGCTTTATAATACAAATCTAGGGGCGTGTGAGCAGGACAGATAATGCTAGAAAGTGTTACGGCTAAATGTTTTCAGGACGCAGACAGCGTCTGTTAGCACCGGATTCAGATCAGATCGTGTGTGAACGAGTCCAGATCAGACTCAAAGTGTTACTGTACACTGTATGAAGATGACGATGATGATATAGCTGCCCTGTGTACACACACTGAACATTTTAATGCTTAATGTCTCACAAACGTCCATCTGAAGTGTTCGAGAAACTCTTTAAAAGATTATGAGACTAGATTTGCTGAGTTTTCAGACACTGCTCAGTCAAATCACTTTAATTGTAGTGTCACAATGATTGTAAAACACACAGCTAAAGTCTGATGAAGCTTCATAAGTGATTTAATGCTCTGTGATAAAAGGGAAGGCGCATAAATCTGGATCCTGTCAGTCACTTTCACACACTTCAGATCAGAGTTCACACGACATCAGACCTCAAAACCAACATCTGAATGTGTGAAATCAAAGCTGAAGGGTGTTTGTGAACTGACAGGATAAACAAACGTGAGGAATATCAGTTTCTCTGCCTTTATTAGTGTGTCTCGCTCTCTTTTCCTGAAGAACGACACCGTCTTCATCGCATTAGGATCAATCTATGACATGAGAAGTAAAAGACCTGAAAGCATCAGCGTGAGGATTTCAGACTGAGCTCTTGAAACTCTGACGGCGAGGGGAACGCGTGATTTACACCAGCTCTTCACCTCCGAGCCAATAAATAACTGCAACGGTGATCGGATAAAACTCTCTCTCTCTCTCTCTCTCTCCTGATTCCGGAATAACAACACAAACAAGGTTAAAAACACTCCGGCGGTTTCCTCAGGTCAGCTCCTGTCCTCGACGGCTGCGCTGAAAACAGAACCACTGTCATCAGAAACAGAAGATAGTCTAATAAAACTGAAACGAGCAGCAGCGAGACTTAACGTGAGGTCAGCTCAGATGCTGTGCGTGTAATATGATGTCATACCTGCGAGGCACGTGTTCAGTGGTTTGAGGCGCTTGTTTCGTATCTTGAGTCTCTCCCGTCGGACTGATAACTGAACAGAGAGAGACACTGGGTTATTACTGTAAACATTCATCTCTCTTAAATGACTATAAATTAATAATGTTAAAATAATCAAACTTAATTACAATTACAATTCTTATTTGTGCAATGTAGAAAATGCGGACAGAATCAAGTCATAAAGATGGAATTTGCTGTATAACACGGAACGTCAACGAAACCGGCAAATTTTGGATGAATGAATCAAAAGTAGGACTGCACACTTAAACATATTACTGTAAATAAATATAATAAATTAAGTTGTTAAAGCTTCAATTGGTTAGACATGCTTTTTGATTAAGGTTTTATAAACCATTAAAATAGAAATAAGAAAAATGAAAAATGTAAAACAGAATTTAAAAAAAATAAATAAATAAAACAATTCATAGGGTCCTAAAAAGTATTTATTACACTTTAACTTTTTACTATTGAATTTTAACTTTTAATAAACTTTCTAAACTGTATAAGTTTCATGATTTCAATTAGACATGCTTTTTGATGACTTTCATTAAATTTGAGTCAAAAAAAAAAAAAAAAAATAAATAAATAAAATAAAATCGATTTTTTGAAAAACATTTCATAGAACCCTAAATAAAACTGTTACACTTTTAATAAATTGTAGTTAAATTGTATATTTTTATGATTTCAATTAATTAGACATGCTTTTAATTACTACAATTTAACTGTAGACCAGAAAAATTAAAATAATAAAAAAAAAGGGGGAGAAAATGGAATTTGGGGAAAAAATAAAACGCATTAAAATGGCTTTAATAACAAAAATTCATGCGTTTTGTTATAAAAAAAATCTATATATTTTTTTAAAAGAGCAAACTGTTCTTGAAAGTTCTGGAATCACACAATGAATCATGGGTAATTTAAAGAGCATCTATAACGCTCCTTTCACAAGATGTAATATCAGTCTCTGGTGTCTCCAGAATGTGTGTGTGAAGTTTCAGCTCAAAATCCCCCACAGATCATTTATTATAGCTTGTCAAATTTGCCCCTATTTGGGTGTGAGCAAAAACACACCGTTTTTGTGTGTGTCCCTTTAAATGCAAATGAGCTGCTGCTCCCGCCCCCTTTCCAGAAGAGGGCGGAGCTTTAACAGCTCAACAACAACAAAGCTGGAGAATCTCACACAGCCAAAATGAGGATTGTCAGTAACGGTGTTCAGCCTTACATTGTTCAAACCGGAGTCGACACTGATGGAGAGACTCAGGAAGAAGTTACAACTTTTAGACGTTTCTGAATGGTTAGTGGATAAATTGATGTAGTTGCTGTGGAGTTGATTCAACTCATCCACTAGCATGTGCCGTCATGTTCATCTTTTGTGCAAATCCAGCCTTGAATTGACCCTTTAATATATCACCAGTGTTAATAAAAATGTTTGAAAACAAGCAGTTTTGCGTTGATATGCTGATCAGTATGAACATGACACATGGATTAGAGAGGAAATGATTGTATTCTGTGAGCAGAGAGATGATAAATCAGGTCCATTATGCAGTTACTGACCAAATCACGATCAAGTATCCCAGATAATAACCCACAGCACAAGGCTTCCAGGAACAGCGTGTCATTACCTGATCCGGCGTCAGTCTGCCGCTCGTCGCTCTCTCTCTCCTGCTGCAGCGAGTCGATGTACTCCTGACTCAGAGGCTCGTCTGCGTCTCCGATGAGGTAGATGTTCTTGAAGCGATGATACAACATGGAGGCTTTAAACATGATCGCCTCGCTGCCACGAAACCACCGCATCTGACGGCACAAACACGCGTCATGCCTGCTCTTGTGTTGAGGAGGTGAACTCTAGTAAGTAAACATACCTTTCTGAGCGTGTCGATGAGCTCGCTGTGGTTCTGGATGTTTCGAGACGAGACAGGGACGGTGCTCAACTCGTCCAGAGCCAACAAACACTTACTGACATCCTGAGAGAGACACGGACGTTAATGACGGTGAATTCAAAATAAAATGATCAATATATAAATGATGTGAAACGGGTTCATACTGGATTGTCGAGCGTCATTGAGATTCTGATGTCACCGTGCAGCCGGTAGAGCAGAGAATCTGTGACGGACAGAGAAGGAGCTGAAACACACACACACACACAGTTAGAGATCCACACACACACTCGTGTCGATACAGATGTTTCAGTGTGAAGTGTGTCTCACCTTTGCGCTCTTCCTCTCTGCTGGTGTTGTTCTGCTGTCTGTAGAAACACACACTCAGTTAATTAACCAGATGTGATGCAATAAAACCGTCTTTTCCTCGTTAATCAGAGTTTTAGTCTTAACCATGTCTGTATGCGCACTGCACTCAATCAAATCAACCCAAAATCACAGCCAATCAGAAGAGAGTGTGGGCGGAGTCTCCCAACCAAATCAATAATAAAAAAAAAAAATCAGCCAAACAGAAGAGTATGTGGGCGGAGTCTCTGTAAACTTGCTGCATTCGAAATCAAATCACCTAAAATCACAGCCAATCAGAATAACTTGGGCGGAGTCTCTGTATGCGCACTGCACTCGCAACCAAAACATTTAAAAATCAGCCAAACAGAAGAGCATGTGGGCGGAGTCTCTTGCAACTAAATCAATCAAAAATCTCAGCCAATCAGAAGAGCGTGTGGGCGGAGTCTCTGCAAGCGCACTGCTCGCAACCACATCAATCAAAAAAAAAGCCAATGTGGGCGGAGTGCAACTAAAAAAAATCACAGCCAATCAGAAGAGCGTGTGGGCGGAGTCTCTGCAAGCGCACTGCACTCGCAACCACATCAATCAAAAAAAAAAGCCAATCAGAAGAGAGTGTGGGCGGAGTCTCTTGCAACTAAATGAATCAAAAATCACAGCCAATCAGAAGAGCGTGTGGGCGGAGTCTCTGCAAGCGCACTGCACTCGCAACCACATCAATCAAAAAAAAAAGCCAATCAGAGAGTAGATGTGGGCGGAGTCTCTCGCAAATCATCACCTAAAATCACAGCCAATCAGAATAACTTGGGCGGAGTCTCTGTATGCGCACTGCACTCGCAACCAAAACATTTAAAAATCAGCCAAACAGAAGAGCATGTGGGCGGAGTCTCTTGCAACTAAATGAATCAAAAATCACAGCCAATCAGAAGAGCGTGTGGGCGGAGTCTCTGCAAGCGCACTGCACTCGCAACCACATCAATCAAAAAAAAAAAAAGCCAATCAAAGAGAGTGGGGCGGAGTCTCTTGCAACTAAATGAATCAAAAATCACAGCCAATCAGAAGAGCGTGTGGGCGGAGTCTCTGCAAGCGCACTGCACTCGCAACCACATCAATCAAAAAAAAAAGCCAATCAGAAGAGAGTGTGGGCGGAGTCTCTCGCAACTAAATCAATCAAAAATCACAGCCAATCAGAAGAGAGTGGGCGGAGTCTCTCTGCAAGCGCACTGCACTCGAAACCAAATCAATCAAAAAAAAAAATCAGCAGTCTCTCGCAAAATCAATCAAAATCACAGCCAATCAGAAGAGCGTGTGGGCGGAGTCTCTGCAAGCACTGCACTCGCAACCACATCAATCAAAAAAAAGCCAATCAGAAGAGAGTGGGCGGAAAGGAAGACGGAGTCTCGCAGCGCACTGCACTCGAATTAATCAAAAATCACAGCCAATCAGAAGAGCGTGTGGGCGGAGTGAATCAAAATCACAGCCAATCAGAAGAGCGTGTGGGCGGAGTCTCTCGCAACTAAATCAATCAAAAATCACAGCCAATCAGAAGCTCTCTGCAGGCGCACTGCACTCGAAACCAAATCAATCAAAAATCACTCTGATTAACATGGAAAACACAGCTTTTATCACATTGGTAGTTAGAAAGATTACTATTACTCTATATTTATAGTTATTGTTATAGTTGTGGTGTGGACTATTTTCTCAGAGTTAGAACTGTTATCAAAACTACTGTTATCAAAACTTATTAGTTTAAATTAATTAATCTGTTATTAAAACGTATTAGTTATTCTCGGGCTTTAGTCTCGACACAGCTTCAGGATTAGACTCCTGTGCTTCTGCATTCTGATTCGATCTCACTCACTCCGCGTTCCTGCTGTCATGTTCTCCGTTCTGCTCCGTTTCTTTCTTCTCGCCCTCGGCCGGTTTGACGGGGCTGCGGTTCTCGCTCCTGACGCCGCGGCTCCTCTCGGGCCGTTTCTGCGGCTCCTCGTGTTGAGCGGTTTGTTCGGCGGCGGACTGTGTCTTTCCCCTGGTGGACGTGACCAATCCCTGCAGGGACTTCAGCACGCTCTGCCTCTTCTCCGCCGGGATCTTACTCCTCTACGAGAGAGACACACAGAGAGACGTCAGCTCGCTCCTGCTCCGTACGGCTCCTCCTCCAGCGCTCCCGTCCGCTCTCACCTCTTCACCTCTCGGATGTTTCTCCTCTTTTGTCTCATCCTGCTTTTCGGAGACGCTCAGAACGTCACTCTTCACCTCCTCGGGTTTATTCGCCGCCTGTGTCCGTCCATCCTTATCTTGTGCTTTTATCTTCTTGACCTCAATCTTCTCCGGTTCTTCAGGGACAGACGTCTGCTCTTCTGTGGGCCGCTTCCTCTTTGAGCCTGTAAATTGACCAGATTAGAAGCTCTTTATGGTAATAATGACCATCGAGATTATAATGAACACATGAAACGACATCCACAACTTTTTATTTAAATTCTGCAATGTGACTTATTTGGGAAAAAATAAAATCGAATCGGGATAAGGATTGTAGCATGGATTTATTTGTATGCACAAGCATAATAATATAATTTTATTCATTTTTAAGCACATCTTTCATAGAGCAGCTTTAAAATAACTATAAGACCAGGAATGTCTATTAACTCTTTCCTCGCCAATGATGGACATTTCTGGCAATCCGATTAAATTTTTCAAATTTTTAGTTTTCATTTTAATAATTGTTAATATTTAATTTTGTTAAATTAATACTGGACTGAAAATATAATAATAATAACACATTTTATTTAGGGATACAAATAGTAATATAACAAAAGCAATATATTTCTGTTTTAATTCACTTTTACGTGTTAAACTGATTTTATGAATTCAAAAAGCAAGGAGTGAAAATGAAATCTAAATCTTTACTGTTGTGTCGTAAACTTTGTAAAAACGTATTTAAGACACTTTAAAGCTAACTAGTTTGATGACAAACTCTGGTGTTGGATTGACAAAGTCTTGCCTTAAAGTCTGAAATAACTGAAAAGTTATGAAAGTTTGACGTTTTTTTAGTTATTAACATGTTCTAGCATATTGCTAACATGTTTTAGCAAGTTGCTAGCACAAATTAACACACTGTTGACATGTTTTAACCAGTTTTTAACATGTTTTAACAGGATTTAATGTTGCAGACAAGTTTCTAACACAAATTAACAGCTTGCATGATTTAGTACGTTGCTTGCATGTTTCTTACATGCTTTAACACATTTTAACATGTTGCTAATATGATTTAGCATGTTTCTGGGTAGATCACCTGCTGGGATGGAGTGGGCGGAGCTGCTCGTCACTGGAAGAGAAACAGGCTTGTCAGGGACAGACGTCTGCTCTTCTGTGGGCCGCTTCCTCTTTGAGCCTGTAAATTGACCAGATTAACACATTGTTGACATGTTTTAACAAGTTTTTAAAATCGGATTAGAAAAGGAATAAACGACCCCTTCCAATCCGATCGAAATTTCATTCGGATCGCTCACAGTCGGATCGATTAAGGGGTTTTCATTCCGGTTGAGCCGTCAATCCGATTACAAATGCATTATTTGGGTGCATGTAAATGTAGCCACTGCTAGCATGTTTTAACATGTTTTAACATGTTTCTAACACGATTTAACATATTACTAACATGACAACACATTGCTGACGTTTTAAATGCTTTAACACATTGCTAACACGTTTTAACATGTTGCTTGCATGATTTAGCATGTTGTTAGCAAGTTTCTAACATGATTTAACACATTGCTAACACATTTTAACATGTTGCTAATATGATTTAGCATGTTTCTAGCTAGATCACCTGCTGGGATGGAGGGGGCGGAGCTGCTCGTCACTGGAAGAGAAACAGGGACAGACGTCTGCTCTTCTGTGGGCCGCTTCCTCTTTGAGCCTGTAAATTGACCAGATTAACACATTGTTGACATGTTTTAACAAGTTAACATGTTTTAACAAGATTTAATGTTTCTAACACAAATTAATAACAGCTATGCAAGCTTTAGTACGTTTTAGTACGTTGCATGATTTAACACACCAGCTACGTTTACATGCACCAATTTTCGTTAATCCGAATGAATTGAATCCGATTGCAGATCTGTTTACGTGTACTCTAAACATTGTAATCTGATTCAAATATCCTGCGTTTACATTCATAAATCTTCACAACTAAAGACGTGAACATGAACTTGCGCACTGCGTAATGTGCCTCAGAGACTTCTGAATACGATTGAGAAAGTAGTCGGATTCAAGCGTTTACATGGTCATTTTTTGCTGCTGGATCGGATTAGAAAAGGAATAAACCACCCCTTCCAATCCGATTGAAATTTCATTCAGATCAAGCTCAGTCTGATCGATTAAGGCGTTTACATGAACGTTTTTCAATCCAATTACAAATGCATTATCTGGGTGCATGTAAACGTAGCCACTGCTAGCATGTTTTAACATGTTTCTAACACGATTTAACATATTGCTAACATGACAACACATTGCTGACGTTTTAAATGCTTTAACACATAGCTAACACGTTTTAACACGTTGCTTGCATGATTTAGCATGTTGTTAGCAAATTTCTAACATGATTTAACACATTGGTAACACTTTTTAACACATTGCTAGCATGTTTCTGCTGCATGTTTCTAGCTAGATCAAAGCCACTGGAAGACAAGCCTGCAACCTTTAGCCAAAAAAGCGGAAGGGCTAATGCTAACTGGCGGTACGCATTGGCGTTAGTGTATATTCTTTGGCGGTATGCAGGAAGGAGTTTTGAACGGCGACACGATAGGCTGAGAGGTGCCGCACGTGATTAAGTTAGCCATTACGCCTTCTCCAATGGTCAGAGATACAGACCCTCTCATCTGCCTATAATAATATAGATCTCTGGCTAGATCACCTGCTGGGCCGGAGTGGGCGGAGCTGCTCGTCACTGGAAGAGAAACAGGCTTGTCAGGGACAGACGTCTGCTCTTCTGTGGGCCGCTTCCTCTTTGAGCCTGTAAATTCACCAGATTAGAAGCTCTTTAAAATGACTATAAGACCAGGAATGTCTATTAACTCTTTGCTCGCCAATGATGGACATTTCTGGCAATCCGATTAAATTTTTAAAATTTTTATTTTTTTCATTTTAATAATTGTTAATATTTAATTTTGTTAAATTAATACTGGACTGAAAATATAATAATAATAATAATAATAATAATAAAAATAATAACGCATTTTATTTAGGGATACAAATAGTAATATAACAAAGCAATACACTTCTGTTTTAATTCACTTTTACGCATTAAAGCGATTTTATGATTTCAAAAAGCAAGGATTGAAAATTAAATCTAAATCTTTACTGTTGTAAAAATTTTGTAATTTTTTTTTTGCAATTGTTTTGTCGTAAACTTTGTAAAAATTTAAAACGTATTTAAGACACTTTAAAGCTAACTAGTTTGATGACAAACTCTGGTGTTGGATTGACAAAGTCTTGTCTGAAAGTCTGAAATAACTGAAAAAGTTATGAAAGTTTGACGTTTTTTAGTCAAAATGTTATTAACATTTTCTAGCACATTGCTAACATGTTTTAGCAAGTTGCTAACACAAATTAACACATTGTTGACATGTTTTAACCAGTTTTGAACATGTTTTAACAGGATTTAATGTTGCAGACAAGTTTCTAACACAAATGAACAGCTTGCATGATTAAGTTGCTAGCATGTTTCTATCATGATTTAACACACTGCTAGCATGTTTTAACATGTTTCTAGCACGATTTAACATATTGCTAACATGACAACACATTGCTAACACGTTTAACATTTTTCTAACATGATTTAGCATGTTGTTAGTATGTTTCTTACATGATTTAACACATTGCTAACACATTTTAACATTTTGCTAATATGATTTAGCATGTTTCTAGGTAGATCACCTGCTGGGCCGGAGGGGGCGGAGCTGCTCGTCACTGGAAGAGAAACAGGCTTGTCAGGGACAGACGTCTGCTCTTCTGTGGGCCGCTTCCTCTTTGAGCCTGTAAAATGATTTAACATGTTGTTAGCATGTTTCTAACATGACGTAGCACATTGCTAAAGGCTGATTTATACTTCTGCATCGTACCTATGCCGTAGCCTCTGTGGCGGTTTTCAAATATACTTCTGCATCAACGCGCAATAAATGCAGGAAGAGGTTCTAACAGACCAATCACAGCGCTTGTGGTCCGTGTAAAATTGACGCGTTGTTAAATTTTTGGAGAGGTGCATGTCAGGCTACGTATGCTACACACAGCCTATGATGTAGCTACGCTGTAGTTTCGTCACAGAAGTATAAATCAGCCTTAACGCATTTTAACATGTCACTAGCATATTTACCATGTTGTTAGCATGTTTCTAACATGATTTAACTCTTTTCTAACATGTTTTAACATGGTGCTAACATGATTAGCATGTTTCTAACATGATTTAACTCTTTGCTAACATGATTTAACTCGTTGCTAACATGGTGGTAACATGAATTAGCATGTTTCTAATATGATTTAACTCTTTGCTAACATATTTTAACAAGTCGCTAACACAAACTGACACATTGTTGACCTGATTTAACATGTTGCAGACAAGTTTCTAGCATGAATTAACACTGTTAGCATGTTTTAACATGTTGCTTGCATGATTTAGTACATCGTTTCTATCACCATTTAACACATTGCTAACATGTTCCAAGCACGATGTTGCCAACATGATTGAATACGTTGCTGGCATGTTTCTAGCTTGATTGAACACATTTGCTAACACGTTTTAACATGTTGCTAGTAGGGCTGCATGATTAATCGCATGAGATTGTCATGCGTGTCTCGTCAGAAAAGCCAGTTCTGTGATTAGCAGTAAATGTCCATCACCTGCTTTCAAATGGAGCGGCATTTAATATACAGAGCCGTAGTTTGCGGACAAGCTACGGAAGCTACGGCTACGGCTCTGTACGAGACACGCATGACAATCTCATGCGATTAATCGTGCAGCCCTAGTTGCTAGCATGATTTAGTACATCGTTTCTATCACGATTTTAACACATTGCTGACATGTTCCAAGCACGATGTTGCCAACATGACTGAATACGTTGCTTGCATGTTTCTAGCTTGATTGAACACATTTGCTAACACGTTTTAACATGTTGCTAGCATGATTTAGTACATCGTTTCTATCATGATTTAGCACACTGCTAACATGTTTCTGCATGTTTCTAGCTAGATCACCTGCTGGGCCGGAGGGGGCGGAGCTGCTCGTCACTGGAAGAGAAACAGGTGTGTCTTTCTTCAGAGTTCCTTCCTGTCTTCCATCAGAGGCGGTGTGCGAGCGCTTATGTTTCAGCGTGGGCGTCCTGAGCGGCGCGGCAGTGACGTCATCTGTGGTCTGGGTCAGATCTGCAGTAGAGCGCGTGATCCTCAAGGGCTGAATGGTTTCAATACAACACACAACATCAGCAACTCACATTCTGACATAAACCAGCTCAGACGTGATGGATAACGGCATCACACAAACCTTTCGGTGACTGTTAGCATCCATCCGTTTCTTCGCAGTTGAAACGATCTTTCTATTCAGTACGTGTTTTCTGCGAGCGGAAAGCGTTTTTGCCGCAGTGGCTCGTCTTGTTAAAATGATCTTCCTGGACGGCAGCATCCTCCTTCCTGCCGCGACCGTCTTGAGCGACGTCACTCTCCTCGCAGGCGCAACTTCAGTCGTGCGTCTTTCGTCGGGCGTGACGATCTTCGTCGTTGAATCTCTGGAGCGCGTCGACCTGGTTTCGGTTGTTTTATCATCCGTCGACTTGACAGGTTCAGACTTTGTTTTGCTTGGAGTTTCTCTCCCACGTGGCGTCGCTACTTTCAAATCGCCCTTCAACACTGAATTTTTACGCGATCCATTCTGGTTCTTGGCTTCGCTCTGATTTTCTGCTTTCTTCTTCCTGTCTTTCAGTTTCGGTCGACTCTCTGAGAGTCGTTTCACCAGCGCTACTTTCTGTCAGAAACACAAAGCCCATCATGCATTACAGCGCTTTTTTAAAGACCCGTTCACACCAACGACGATAGCTATATTAGCATCCACACCAGCGGACGACATCGTTCTGTTTATTTTAAGCACTGCAGGTTTGGCGTCTGTCGCTTTAAATACTCGAGCTCTTTAAAGCAGGATGGATTCTGATTGGCTGTCAATGTTTGTGTCATACATCAGCTGGAAAAAAATAATTCTTCGGGCTCATTCACACAGAACACGTCTTTGCGTCTAAAAACGTGAGACAGCGCTCAGAAAGCGCAGTGCACAAAGCAAGGGTCTCGAACGCGCTTTTGAGATGTAACAATAACGAAAATAATAGAAATGGGCAAAATTCTTTCACCTTGACATGGTGTCTTAAAAACACGGCGCTCGTGTGCAAAGTGCTGCAAAAGACACAAGAGCGTAATGGTCATACACGTCCGTCTGACGTGTGTTTACATAGAAAAAAAACAATGGAAAAGTACCGCATTGGAATAGAAAAACACGTTCTGTGTGAACGGCCCCTTAATCGTTCTCTGTGTCGTTATAGTTGTGGTGTGGATTCTGCTATTCTGTCTATTTAGAAGCGATCTCTTTAGCGCTATGGTTTGAAGCGATCTCTTTAGCGTTATAGTTTAAAGCGATCTCTTTAGCGCTACAGTTTAAAGCGATCCCTTTAGGCGCTATAGTTTAAAGCAATATCTTTAGCGCTATAGTTCAAAGCGGTATCTTTAGCGCTATAGTTTAAAGCGATCTTTAGCGCTATAAGCGATAGCGCGATGGTTTGAAGCGATCTCTTTAGCGCTATAAGCGATCTTTAGCGCTATAGTTTAAAGCGATATCTTTAGCGCTATAGTTTAAAGCGATCTCTTTAGCGCTATAGTTTAAAGCGATCTCTTTAGCGCTATAGTTTAAAGCGATATCTTTAGCGCTATACGTTTAAAGCGATATCTTTAGCGCTATAGTTTGAAGCAATATCTTTAGCGCTATAGTTCAAAGCGGTATCTTTAGCGCTATAGTTTAAAGCGATATCTTTAGTGCTATAGTTTGAAGCAATATCTTTAGCGCTACAGTTCAAAGCGATCTCTTTAGCGCTATAGTTTAAAGCGATCTCTTTAGTGCTACAGTTTAAAGCGATCCCTTTAGGCGCTATATTTTAAAGTGATATCTTTAATGCTATAGTTTAAAGCGATATCTTTAGCGCTATACTTTAAAGCGATATTTTTAACGCTATAGTTTGAAGCAATATCTTTGGCGCTATAGTTCAAAGCGGTATCTTTAGCGCTATAGTTTAAAGCGGTATCTTTAGTGCTATAGTTTAAAATGATATCTTTAGTGCTATAGTTTGAAGCAATATTTTAAGTGCTGTAGTTCAAAGTGGTATCTTTAGCGCTATACTTTAAAGCGATATCTTTAGTGCTATAGTTTGAAGCAATATCTTTAGCGCTATAGTTTAAAGCGATATCTTTAGTGCTATAGTTTGAAGCAATATCTTTAGCGCTACAGTTCAAAGCGATCTCTTTAGCGCTATAGTTTAAAGCGATCTCTTTAGTGCTACAGTTTAAAGCGATCCCTTTAGGCGCTATATTTTAAAGTGATATCTTTAATGCTATAGTTTAAAGCGATATCTTTAGCGCTATACTTTAAAGCGATATTTTTAACGCTATAGTTTGAAGCAATATCTTTGGCGCTATAGTTCAAAGCGGTATCTTTAGCGCTATAGTTTAAAGCGGTATCTTTAGTGCTCCCGCTTTAGTGCTATCCTATAGTTTGAAGCAATATCTTTAGCGCTATAGTTTAAAGCGATCTCTTTAGCGCTATAGTTTAAAGTGATATCTTTAGCGCTATAGTTATCGGGCCGTAACAGCAAAAATCACTGACCTTTTGACCTCTGAGCCCCACGCCTGGGTCGTTCTCAATCTCCCACATGCCCTCCTCGAACCCGCCCCGTTTGATGGGCCGGCCGAACCTCTCTTTGTTTGGCCAGTAGGGGACGATGTCTTTGGGGAAGAGAAATGTTCTGGAATAGGAGAGATGTTCAGAACACAATGCTGGTTATTACTAGATAGCAAGTGACAATGATAAATGTTTCAAACGTGTGATCGGTATCCAGATTTACGCAAAAATCTATTATTGAAAAAGACATTTAAGATACCATATATATGTGCTTTTCTTGGGAATATATCCTAATATATTCTCTATATCCTAAACTATGACATACTAAATCAAAACTAAGGCATAAAAAGTCAAAATTATATGACACACTAAGTCATAATTATGAGATAAAGTCAAAATGGTATAACACCAAAGTAGGTCTGGACCATTATGACCTAAAATAGAAACCTCGATTAATTGAACATTTTACTTAAATTACGACTAATGAACGATTATTTTGTTTCTTTTTTTCTGCCCTCACAGTTCACTTACACGGTTTGTACTGTAAATATGCTTGACTATTAAACGTGGGATATTTTTTCCTAATGAAAGAGTGATCTGACAAAACAGCTCACTTTCAGCAGTTATTTTAAATATGGTTCGTAACATTTCTTAAAGATTTCTGCTCATCTGGTCTAAGATCTCTTGAATGTCCAAACTGGCACAAAGCCCTAAGACACATACAATTGACAAAGTTTAGCGAAAGCTCTCACTGAGGGCTCACCGCTCACACGCCGTCTGTGTGTGTTGACTCGGCGTTTGTCTCCGTGTTGCTTCCATGCCACTGACTGGACGGAGTCATGTGACTAATACACTGTAGCATGTTTTTAAGGGGAAAGTATTAACAGTATTAAAAAAAACGAAATAACCGACATGGGATAATTACGTCGGTTAGAAGTTCTGAATTTCGGTTTTGATTACTTTGATGAATCATCCAGCCCTACACCTAAATGAAATTACTACATGAAAAGTTAGAATTATGACAAAAAGTCAAAATTATGAGTCGAAAAGTCATAATTATGGCATAAAAGTTGAAATTATGACACAAGTCAAAATAATGACATACTAAGTCGAAATTCTGACAAAATTTGAAAATTCTGACAAAAAGTCGAAATTGTGACACACTAAATCGAAATTATGACAGTCAAGTTAAAATTGAATCATACTAAGTCGAAATTATGACAAAGTTGAAATTATTACAGACAAAACTGACATACTAAGCTGAAATTGACATACTGACACAGGAGCCGGCGTTCGGACATAAACACAGAAGCTCTGCAACGTAAATAGCATAGCAAAATGACAGGCTAGAGACTAATTTGTTGAATAAAGTCGTTATTTTTGTTTTGTTTTTTTCTCGTCTCGTCATAATATTAAGGTTGAACCACTGCAGTCACATGACTGTTTTAACGATTCTTTAGTACCTTTCTGGACCTTGAAAGCGTTGATTATATTGCTGTCTATGGATGAGTCTCTCGGATTTCATCAAAAATATCTTAATTTGTGTTCTGAAGATGAACGAAGGTCTTACGGGTGTGGAACGACACGAGGGTGAGTAATTAAACCCTCGTGCCGTTTTACACCTGTAAGACCTTCGTTCATCTTCAGAACACAAATTAAGATACTTTTGATGAAATCCAATGGCTCAGTGAGGCCTGCATAGCCAGCAATGACATTTCCTCTCTCAAGATCCATTAATGTACTAAAACATATTTAAATCAGTTCATGTGAGTACAGTGGTCAATATTAATATTATAAAGCCACGAGAATATTTTTGGTGCGCCAAAAAAACAAAATAACGACTTATATAGTGATGGCCGATTTCAAAACACTGCTTCAGGAAGCTTCGGAGCACAAATGAATCTTGTGTCGAATCATGATTCGGATCGCGTGTTAAACCGCCAAACTGCTGAAATCACGTGACTTTGGCGCTCCGAACCGCTGATTCGACACAAAAGATTCATAACGCTGGCAATGCAGGCCTCACTGAGCCATCGGATTTCATCAAAAATATCTTAATTTGTGTTCTGAAGATGAACGAAGGTCTTACGGGTGTGGAACGACATGAGGGTGAGTAATAAATGACAGAAATTTCATTTTTGGGTGAACTAACCCTTTAAGATGAACAGTTGTATACATAGATATATATTTCTGCTTTATAGTTAGAGCTTCAAGGTTTCTCTGTATAAAAACGTTCATATATACGCGGACAGTAGTACGACAGATAGCATATCTTTGGTTTAATGAAGGATGCGTGTTTTGTTTTGGTCGCTTCATCGTGTATGTTTGATTTGAGTTCACTTACGTTGAGTGTGTTCCATAAAAGAAGATAGGGATCTTATTTTTCGGGGCTTTTCCTTCACCAATCTGAGTGACAAACAAATCAACACACAAACAGTCAGATTTCAGTTGACCTCATGTACAATATGCCTCATATCTGCTGTATAAACTCACTCTGGCAGGCCAGAAAGGATAACCCTTCATCTTAGCAAACACTATATCGCCTGGAATAAAATCGTCTGTGTTCTGATCAGATGTCATCTTCATCTGAGAAAACAAAAGGGTTAATTAATACAAATAACACTCAGCATGTGTTACCAACACACAAAACAACAAACAAAACACTTTATCAGCAGAGACAACTATTACATGCATTAAATTAGCCTTATGGCTATGAATTTGCCTTTTTAAAACAATAATATGACTTGAATTATTATTAATTTATTGCTACAGACACTGAAGTAAATAAAATGATAGCCGTGTTTAGCTAGCTTAGGCTAACAAAAGCTCATTGTTTGTTTATGAACTCACCTTCACTCCCTTCTGCATATCTACTTATTCAAAAACTATCTTAGAAACACTTTTACTTAAAAACAAAACGTAAAATACGCTAATAATTAAAAATATTCTCACGAGATGAATGAAAGGACATGGAGACTCGCGAGAGTGTGCGTCTCCCCTCAGCACCGGTGGAATGGTTCAGTCCGCGTCCCGCTCAGCAGCGCGCATGAGGAATGTACCACTACACACAGGGAGAGGGGAGGGTTGGGTTTATAATTATTCTAAATTTAATTAATAACATGGATTTATTCACAATGTTAAGGCGAATAACTACATATTTTGTGTTATTTAATCACGAAATAATTTAAAAAGAATTTCGCGGATTGAAAACTAAATTTCGTTACTGTTCGTCATCATCGGTCGTTAAAGAGTTAAAATTCCGCGACAGGAAGCGGCAAAATAAATATGTTTAAAATGTTTTAACGCTTTATTTAATCATTTTAAAAAAACGTAAGTGTAATTAAAAAGTAAAACGCGAGCGATAGGTGTTTTGATGAATATTTCGCGGTGTTTTTCGTTTAACGTTGTTGTCATGGTGAGGAGGAAAATGGCGTCAGATTCAAACAGACGCTGAGGAGTGTTTACAACTACAACTACACGGATTTAAACATTTTAAAGTCGTTTCACTGCAATAATTCACCAATCACGGACAGACGAGCGTAACAGGCATGTTAATGGTGGGCTGGTGTTTAGATTTAATGTTGTTATTTTGAATTGACCGTTTATCGCTTTTGAAACAAACACGTGAATTTAATTTAGTTTGATTTGAGTTTATACTGTGTATCATATAATTCATGTATTATATTTATAAATTACGTGTATATAAACTGTAGTTTTGTCAAATTGTCGTCTGGAGCTATATTTAAAAGCATCTCTAAACCGGTTTTCTTTGTTATATTTATATATAATATTCTGTTATTGTTTCATAATTGTAATTCTTTGTTTCTCCTTCTCTTTGTCTTTATAGGAACTTTGGAAATCCACCTAAAACATGAATGTATTTTCTCATTGACATTCTCATTTTAAGCTATATTTTTTATGATAAAGTGCTTATACAGTATTTTCTGACAGATCTCAAACCTGTAAGGACACGTTGAGGTCATGCCCTCTGACCTCCGTCCACGCCATGGCAGTCGAGCCAAACGTAAAGACTCCAGCCGCCCTGATTCCACCCTGCGGGCGTCTCACCCGTCCGCACTGACCCCACAGGAGGAGATCAACAGGTTTGTTTCTAACATGTTGTGTGTGTGTGGAAGCCAAAGACTGAAAATAATGTCATTAATTACTCACCCTCATGTCGTTCCACACCTGTAAGACCTTCGTTCATCTTCGGACACAAATTAAGATATTTTTGATGAAATCCGATGGCTCAGTGAGGCCTGCATAGGGAGCAATCACATTTACTCTCTCAAGATCCTTCAGAAAGCTTCGGAGCATTATGAATCTTTTGTGTAGAATCAGCGGTTCAGAGCGCCAAAGTCACGTGATTTCAGCAGTTTAGCGGTTTGACACGTGACCCGAATCATGATTCGACACAAAAGATTCATAATGCTCCGAAGCTTCCTGAAGCAGTGTTTTGAAATCGGCCATCATTATATAAGTCGTTATTGAACTGATTTAAATATGTTTTTAGTACATTAATGGATCTTGAGAGAGGAAATGTCATTGCTGGCTATGCAGGCCTCACTGAGCCATCGGATTTCATCAAAAATATCTTAATTTGTGTTCTGAAGATGAACGAAGGTCTTACGGGTGTGGAACGACATGAGGGAGAGTAATAAATGACACAATTTTCATTTTTGGGTGAACTAACCCTTTAAGTCCGAATTTTTACTTGGTATGTCATAATTTTGACTTTTTTAAGGTAATAATTATGACAATAATTTTGTGACATATGACATAATTATGACATAACTTTTTGTCATAATTTCGACTGTCATTATTTTTTACTTTTTGTCATGATTTCTTTTTTTTTTTTTTGTACTTTTAACTTAGTATGTCATCATTTTGACATTTTGTCAATTTCGGCTTAGTATGTCAGTTTTAACTGTCATAATTTAAACTTTTTGTCATAATTTTGAGTTTGTGTCATAATTTCGATTTAGTATGTCATTATTTTCTACTTTTTGTCAATTTTTTTTGTCAATTTAGACTTTTTGTCAGAATTTTAATCTTTGTCATAATTTGACTCACAATTTGACTTTTTGTCAAAATTTAACTTACTATGTCATAATTTTGACATTTTGTCAATTTCAGCTTAGTATGTCATTATTTTCTACTTTTGTCAGAATTTTCATCTTTGTCATAATTTTTTGAAAATGAAGTTTTTTTATTGGTTTTCTTTAAACAGAGCAAAACAAACCAGTACAAAATTAAATAGGTAAACTAGACTGTATACAAAATCAAACAAACAAAAACAAACAAGCAAACAAAAAAAAAAAAAATATGTAATGAATAATAATAATAATTTATAGAAATTACATTTAAATGCACAACAGGATAAGCAAATCACTTCAAGAGATGACTGATACTGGATCCAAATTTGAATTGACAATTTGAATAAATTTCTCCCACATGTCAACATCCATGTGATTTCCATTCACTTTAGCTAACATTTTTTCATATGATACATTCTCTATCATATATACAATCCACATATTAAGTGAAGGACATTGAATATCTTTCCAAAATCTAAGTATCAGTCGTACTGCTGTGATTACACCCACAGTAACAAGGGAAAACTCGTTATTTTTAATCTGAGAAATCTCAGATTTATCTCCTAAAAGACAAATCCTTGATGAAAATGGAAGGTCAAATCCCAGACATCTTCCAAGATATTTCAACACATTTCCCAAAAGGTTGAATCTTTGAACATTGCCAGAGAGCGTGAAATATGTGCCAGTTTCTTGTTTACATTTCCAGCATTTATTATCAATCAGACATCCCATTCTGAAAAGTCGCACTGGAGTATAATAATACCTATGCAATACTTTATACTGGATAAATTTACCTCTTGCTTCCTTAATGTACCTTCCACTGTAGGATAGAATTCTGTTCCAAGTGTCCTTATCTATGTCACTATTAATGTCTCTTTGCCAGATCAATCTCAAGCTTTCACAGTTCTTATCATCAATCCTTAAGATGAGTTGATAAAATTTAGATGATTTTGAAGGGGTCTTGGTAGTTCACAAAATTTTTCTAAAACATTCTTTTCCTGTCCCATAGAAACCTTTGCCACCAGAATCTGTACCAGAAGTGATCCCTGCCTTCTAAATGAAATTTTCTTTTAAATTTGTATAAGATAAAAACTTATCATCACTAAATAAATCCTTTAGAGTACGTATTCCATTTCTAAACCATTGTCCCCAGAACAGGGGCTGTTTCCCAACCTTAACATAAGGATTATTCCATATTGAAGAGTAATGCTGACACATGTGAGAAATCTTACATTTTCTGTGAACGGTTACCCAAACCTCTTTAGAATGAAGCAATATTGGATTGGCCATATGATGCCGTAAGTTCCCCTCTGGGTTTTGTGAAAAAGCCTCTATTGGCCGAAAAGGGTGAGTAAGTTGTCGTTCTATTAACACCCAATCTAAATCTAAATCATCTTCCCCCCAGTGACTAGTGAGCTTAGACATTTCAAATGCTATTCTATAGAGCTCTACATTCGGTAATGCTAATCCCCCTCTATCTCTAGGCAAACATAATTTATTAACGCCAATCCTGGGTCTTTTACCTTCCCACAAAAAATTCTTAATCATAGCATTGTATCGCTTATATATCTGATGAGGCATAGTAACAGGGACCATCCCGGATATGTAATTAAACTGTGGTGCTATCGTCATCTTTATTATATTAATCTTTCCCCACAAAGTTAACATAATTTTCTTCCAACTATCTAATTTTGTTTGTATTTTCTGCAACAGAGGGGTCATATTCAAATTCAGTATGTTCTCTAAATTAGGGCTTAGGTGTATACCTAAATATCTAATTCCTTTGTGCATCCATTTAAACTTAAATGCGCTGACTGAGGAAGAAAAACACACTGCTGATACTGGCATAGCCTCTGACTTGTGCCAATTGATCTTATATCCTGAAAATTTCGAATAGGATTCAATCATATTAAGGAGTACTGGTAAGGAACATACAGGGTCTTTGACTATGAGCAGTATGTCATCGGCATATAATAGTAATTTATGTTGTCTTTTCCCTGCAAATACACCTTTAACTTGGTTCTTCTCTAATCATTGAAGCAAGCGGTTCCAAAACTAATATAAAAAGTAGTGGACTAAGAGGACAGCCTTGGCATCTTTGTCATAATTTGACTTTTTGTCACAATTTCGACTTTTTGTCACAATTTTAACTAAGTATGTCATAATTTTGACTTTGTAATAATTTTGACTTTGTCACAATTTTGAGTTTTTATCATAATTTTGATTTAGTATGTAATTTTCTTGTCAGAATTTTGTGGGTTTTTTTGTCAATTTCAACTTTTTGTCAGAAATTTAACTTAGTATGTCATAATTTTGTCTTTATACCATAATTATAACTTTTATAGCATTTTCTACTTTTTGTCTGAATTGTTTTTTTTTTTGCCACAATTTCGACTTTTTGTCACAATTAAATTTAACTTAGTATGTCATAATTTTGACATTTTGTCATTCGGCTTAGTATGTTGGTTTTGACTGTCATAATTTCAACTTTTTGTCAGAATTTCGATTTAGTATGTCATTATTTTCTACTTTTTGTCAGAATTTTATTTTTTTTTGTCAATTTAGACTGTCAGAATATTCAGCTGTCACAATTTGACTTTTCGTCAAAATTTAACTTAGTATGTCATAATTTTGACATTTTGTCAATTTCGCCTTAGTATGTCAGTTTTGACTGTCATAATTTCAACTTTTTGTTATAATTTCAATTTAGTATGTCATTATTTTCTACTTTTTTTTCATCTTTTTGTCATAATTTTGACTTTGTAATAATTTTGGCTTAGTATGTTGGTTTTTGACAGTCATAATTTCAACTTTTTGTCAGAATTTTTGTTATAATTTCGATTTAGTATGTCATTATTTTCTACTTTTTGTCAGAATTTAATTTTTTTTTTGTCAATTTCATCTTTTTGTTAGAATTTTCATCTTTTTGTCATAATTTGACTTTTTGTCAAAATGTAACTTAGTATGTCATAATTTTGACATTTTGTAATTTTCGGCTTAGTATTTCAACTTCAATTTAGTATGTCATTATTTTCTTTTTTTGTCAGAATTTTAACTTAGTATGTCATAATTTTGACTTTTTACCTCATAATTATGACTTTTGATTTAATTCTGACATTCTATGCTGTGGTTTTGATTTAGTATGTCATAATTTCATTACAGTTTACCAGAGCATGATTATAGTTCTTTTGTGGTGTAAATGGCCTTGGTATGTATGTGTCCTCACAGCGCTGTGTTTACAGGCTCAGAGACGTGACTGATGGGCTGCAGAGAGACAGACGGGTAGGTGAGAGAGAGACGAGTGATGATTTCACTCTCGCGGCTGAGCTGAGGTGGAAAATCAACCAGCTGGAAAAGGACAAACTGGATTTCACTTCCAAACACAATGAAGAGGTACAAACAAACACCTGCTGCTCTGCCTCTGACAGATGTGATCAGGGCACTGCATGAAATACTCTATCCCACAATGCACTGGACCATCCACTTTCAGTGTGAAGAATTCTTTAAAAGTCATATCACCACAATTTTTACAATTTACAGTTATATACTTCTCATTATATTACATCTTTATTCATCTTTATGCTGAATTTTGAGCAGGCACAGAGCAGCCTTAGCTCAGCCTTTGCTGAATTAAACATGACATAATAATGTGATTTCAGTGCAGAAATGAGTTTTGTAATGCGCTCTTGTCATGTCATATCCCTGCAGGTGTCGCAGTATGAGGCGCAGGTTGCCCGGTTACGGGCGCAGGTGGAGCGCGGAGAGGCGCAGCGGCAGACGCTGGAGTACGATGTTGCCGTGGTGAGGAGAGACGCGGCAGCGGAGAGGAGAAACGCAGAGGAGAAGATGAAGGAGCTGAGGAAACACAATCACAGGCTAGATGGTGTGTGTGTGTGTGTGTGTGTGTGTGTGTGTGTGTGTCAAGTCACTAATCTGCAGAGTGTCTGCTGAGACAGACCTCATCTCTGTATTCTCTGTGATCCTGACCGCGAGTGTGTGTGTGTGTGTGTGTGTGTAGTCCTCAGCTCAGAGCTGCGTCAGAGAGTGTCAGATCTACAGAGGTCTTTAGAGATAACGCAGCAGGCGCGTGAGGATGACCTGCAGGGCCTCCAGACGGAGCTGCACGAGAGAGACCGTCTGCTGCTGAGCGCAAATGCTGAGAATGACCAGCTGCAGGCCGAAAAGAGACAACTAGAGGCACTGACACAGGTCTGTCCATGCGTCTGTCTGTCATTTATCATCTATAGACACTGTTTTTGACTGTTGACTGTTTTTGTGTTAACAGGAGCAGAACGACACTCTACATAAACTGAAATGTGAAATGGAGAGAATGAAGAGAGGCGGAGAGAAAGATGCAGAGAAACTGAAACACAAATCAGCAGAGCTGAACCGCAGCGCAGAGAGAGAACAGAGACTACGCTCTGATCTGGAGGTCAGCATCATGATTTTAGTAACATGAGTCTCACGATTTTTATGGTCAAATCTGCTATCTGGTGCAGTAGATCATGGCACTCGCTAAATATATATATTATATGTATTATATATATACATACATACAGTCAATATGAGTGTTTTGTGCCTGATTTTGACAGATGCATGATCGTGTGTGTACGTGCATTAATTGTGTGTGTGTGTGTGTGTGTGTGTGTGTGCAGTCAGCTCTGCAGAAGGTGAAGGATCTGGAGCAGAGCGTGGAGTCTGAACGCACCGCACATCTGCAGTCTAAATTCAGCTCTGAGATCATCCAGGTAACACACGTGTGTTTATGATTGAACACATGCAGTTACGCTGGAGCAGTGTCGCACTCATTCATCTGTGTGGTGTGTGTGTGTGTGTGTGTGTGCAGATGAGGATGAGAGATCTGGAAGACGCTCTGGAGGTGGAGAAGAAAGGTCACGCTGAGGTCATGGCCAGTCTAGAGCTCTGGAAGCAGAAGTTTGAGGAGGTGGAGCGGTTGAACGCTCACGAGAGAGACAAGTCACATGACCAGAAACTCACTCAGTAAGATCAAACATCCCCGGGTTTATTCCAGGTTTTGTCATTGGAACATTATGGCTAGAGCAGGGTTATTATCGCTAACTAAAACTACTAAAAACATTTGAAACGATTTAAATAAAATATAAATATTAGTTGAAAAACTTATTAGAAATTAAAAATAAACTCAATTAAATTATTAACTGGAAATAAATAAAAACTAAAACAAACTAAAACTGAAATAAAAATATATTAAACCTACACAAGACTAATAAAATGACAAAACATAAATTAAACTAAACATAACATGAAAAACTAACATATTAAAATATTAATAAAACATATTAATTAAATAATGAATTCATTTTGCATTATTAAAGCATTTGGAGATGCAAGTGCATTTAAGCACTTAAGAAATCTTTAAAGGCTGTGTGTTTATAAATGAGTTTTTTCCTCCACTTCAGCAGCACTTACAAACACCAAAATTTACAGTTTTATTCCTGACTATATTCTGAAGGTTTTTACTGTAGGGTTTCTTCATATATCATTCACACTCATTTATATAGCATTTTATTTCTTAAAATATGGTGAAAATGTTTTTTTTCCGGCTGTTGACAGCAATTTTTTTATTTATAATGTGATAAAAAGAGAAATCCAAAATTTCCTCTTTAAAAACCTTTAACTCTAGTATATCCACAAAATCAAACAAGAATTTTAACCAGGATTTATCCAATGTTCAGATTTTTTTTTTTTTTTTTTTTTGCATTATTAAAGCATTTGAGATGCAAGTGCATTTGAGCATTTAGGAAATTATTGTCTGGGAGCAACAGCATGATAAAGATGCGGTACATAGATTTTTATTTGTTAGCTTCACTACTGAGTATTGTAAAGAATGAAAAGTGTTTTTTTTCCAATCTGTTTTGACGTTGTTCCATGTATTTGGAATCACATGTACGTGATGTGTTCAGGTTGGAGAAGGACTTCTTGACCATGAAAACTGATCTGCTTGGTCAGCTGGATCATGAGAAGGCTGCATCTGCTGAACTGATTGGTCAGTTAGAGCAAGAAAGGGTGGAGTCAGTTAAGCTGTCAGTCAAACTGCAGGAGCAGGAGAAAGTGTGGACAGAGAGACAACAGGAACACAGCCGGGTAAACACTCTGATGTCTCTTACCCATGCCAATATACTTTTATATCATTTATGTTGCCACACTGGCCATTCTCTCACGTCTTGCATCGGTGATGTTCCAAGTGTCATTTTCGCAGTTTGATTTAATGTTTATGCTGCAGTTTAAAATAAATTACCCCCTCATTTGGCAAAGTGAGGCTTGTTCATTCTGAACACTGTTTGTGTGTGTTGTAGGTGCAGGAGGCTCTTGTCTGCGCGCAGGAGTCATATGACAGTCTGCTGAGCAATATTGATCAGGTGCTACAGCAGTATCAGCAGCAGGGGGCGACACACACACACAACATAGGTCAGTGAAAAAAGATCCTCAGACAGGTGAGAAAAAGTTACATAACGCATTACTTTCTGTAAAAAGTAACTATATAACTTAGTTATTTTTAGGGAGTAACAAAATTTTGTAATGTATTACTTTTTAAAGCAACTTTCCCAACATTGATTAACACAGTTTTTTTCCCTGTTTATTACTGTGAATCTGGTTTAAAGCAATCTGTATTGTATAAAGTGCTTTATAAAATAAATGTAGCTTGACTTGAAGGCATTTTACACGTGTGTGTGTGTGTGTGTGTGTGTGTTTGCTTTTTAGGGGAAGGATGTAAACACGATGCATCTGCTCTAATGGACATTTTGCGGCGAACGCTACACTACTACAACACACAGGTACAACCTACACACATGCAAAATATACTTTAAGGTGTTGTGCTAATGCAAATAATACTGCATATTTTGAAGCACTAAAGGGATTAATCAAGCACATTTTGATAGATTTTGCTGGATTTTTTTCCTTGAACACAATGCATGAGCTCATGAACTTTATTTGGCTGTTCTTGAGCTCACACATAAATAATGCAAACATTTTAATGTGAACTGATTAGTGTTTTCCACTGATGGAATAGAATAGGGCATATATGATGAGTCTTTGGCAACTCTAATTAATAAAATATAAATATTAGCTCCTTCAGAAACACATATAGCAAAGTTCACTTCCCTTATAAATCTATAAGTACAGACACCAGAATGATAGATCAGTATCAGTATTAGTAATTACTACAACAACACAAAATCTGTGGTTGATTTGATACATTTATTGGCTGAATGAGGCATTTCACTTTTAGTGAACAAACAAATTCAAATGGACAAAACAAAAAATGTATTAGTGATTATTAATTTATATTATATAGTATAAATGTATAAAATGTTTTTATTAAAAGCTGCTTTGAATCGTGTATTGTGAAAAGTACTATACAGATAAATTTGACTATTAAGATGATAGTTGAGAGAAAATCTGAAGGCATCATGTTGCCTTTAGTTTTTAACTTCTTAAGGCAAGATGCATTGGATTTTCAAAAAGTGTTTCAGACTAGTGGAGAGAAAACATCCAAAATTCACTTTTTAGTGTTTATTTTATTGCACTTTATTCAATTTCAATACATATCTTTAAAGGCTGTATGTTTATAAATGAGTTTTTTCCTCCACTTCAGCAGCACTTACAAACACCAAAATTTACAGTTTTATTCCTGACTATATTCTGAAGGTTTTTACTGTAGGGTTTGTTCATATATCATTCACACTCATTTATATAACATTTTATTCCTAAAACATGGTGAAAATTTATTTTTTCCGGCTTTTGACAACAATTTTTGATTTATGGAGTGATAAAAAGAGAAATCCAAAATTTCCTCTTTAAAAACCTTTAACTCTAGTATGTTCACAAAATCAAACAAGAACCAGGATTTATCCAATGTTCAGATTTATGTTCTGGAAATGTATGCAAATAAGTGCATTATTATAGATAATGTGTCATTTGCATTTTAAACAACATTTCCGAAAATTTGTAATACAATATTTTTTGGCTATTCACCTGTAGTGTCTTGCTTTTAAGAATTCTTTTTTTACCGTGTGTAATTTGTGAATGTTGGATTTGTAGTTGCAGGACTCTGTGATTGTGATGCAGAAGTTGAATGACGAGGTCAGACAGAAGGATGAAACGATCACTGATCTCCAGAGGAACATCCAGGTGTGTGTTTGTCACTGTTCTACCGATGAACTCGGATGATTCGGGATCTGGACGACTGGATGCTTTATATTGTAACTAGATGTAGGTGTCCTGAAGGAAACATCAGAGCGATGCAGAGTTCAGTTTCAGATGAAATGATCGTCTTTCTGTCTGTCTGCAGGAGTGTGAGGCTCGCGGTGTGTGTGTGAGTGAAGAGGTGAAGCGTCTGCGTGCGTGTGTCGCAGACGCTGCAGCTGAACTGCGCAGACTCACACAGCAACACACACAAATACACACACAGATGAACACACTGCGACAGCAGCATCACAAAGACTGCCAGGTACCAAAACTAAAAGCATAAGAAAACAGTTTTGTTACTTGAATAAAATAAATTTTAACTGAAATATCAAATCTTAGCCCTTTTTTATTTCACCTGGTTGCCAAGGCCACATTTCTCATTTTCTTTTTTATTTTAACTTGAAGTACTAAAATAACGAAAACTAAAACTGAAATAAAAATGAATGAAAACTATATAAACATAATTTTAAAAACAAAAACTAATGAAAATAACAAAAACAAAACAAAATGACAAAAACCTTAACCTTAACCTCAAAATTAAAATTGAATATATAAAAAATAAAAACTAATTCATAGCTGAAAACTATTAATGAAAACCATAATTGTGTAGCAATGAATAATGACAGAAATACTATTAAATATTAAATATTAATAAAAACTACAGCTAAAACCTTATCTAAAATTAAAATGTAAATGGAATATATTTAAATAAAAGCTAATTCATAATTCAAAATATTTATTAAATCTATAATAGTCTATTAGTGAAAGTAAAATAACACTGCCAGAAACATAATGACAAAAACACACAAAATTACTAAAATTAAAATAGAAATATAAAAATGACTAATTCAAAATATTAATAAAAACTCAACTAAACCTTAGCTAAAATGAATGAAAATAGAATATAATATTCATTCAGATTCATACTTTAAAATATTTATTAAATCTATAATAGTACTGTATATCGGTGATAATAGGATAACCCTGCCAGAAACATAATGACAAACACACAACAAAATTGCGAAAAATAACTAAAATTAAGGTGGAATATATACAAATTCAAAATATTAATAAAAACTTTAAGAGTATATCAGTGATACTAAAATAGCACTGCCAGATTCACACACTTACACTCAGTGTTCGTTTCCTGATCTTCATGAAATACTTTGCTTGATCAGGATTTAATGGTCTAATAAAATGTTTCATAATTTTATTAGTAATTGTATTTTTATTACTGTGTTTAGGAGAAACTGGCATTCCTGCACACGCTCTATCAGCGTCTGATCGCCGGGTGTGTGCTGGTGACGCCGCCGCACAGCATGCTGGGTAGCTTCTCATGGACGGAGCTTAGTGCGTTGGTGCAGGAGCACGTGGACACGCTGACCTCTGACCTCTCCGCAGCCAATCAGAAGGTGAGAAGGGGCTTGTGGGAAAGATATGCTGTAGATGTGCAGTTCTGGAGTTTGAGAGGTTGTTTGTGCGTCAGGTGTCGTGTCTGGAGGGGAAATCGGCAGCACTGGAGAGTGTGAACGCACAGCTGAGACAGAGAGAGGAGAGCTGGGTCAAACAGAGAGAAGATCTCAACACACACTACACACACCTCAACCACCAGCTGCAGCTGAAAATACAGGTACACACACACCACACACACACACACACACACACACACACACACACACGTCACTGATTTAAGGCTCTACTAGAACAGGTTTTCCTGCTTGAATGTTGATTATTTTATCTTTGCAGGATCTCAGTAGGCAGCTGGAGCAGTCCGAGGGCGTGTCCACTCTCGGGCCGAGCAGGAACAGGAAGTGATGCGTCTGCAGTGTCTGTGGGTGGCGTGCGGTTTGCTAGCGGGGTGCGTGCGCGCGCTGCGGAGGCAGGTATGTTTGCTGGCTTGGCAGAAGGCTGTGCTGCAGGAGCGCATGAGTGACGCGGACGCCTTGAAGACGGAGGTCAGCAAGCTGCTGCACGCGCTCGGCGAGGGCGGGGTCAAAGGTCACGCCAGGTTCCGGCGTTGTGCGATCGCAGTGCTGGCGGCGGGGCGTCTGCGCACTCTGGGACGGAGCTCCGCCGTGATGTTCGGGGTGGCCGTGGGCTCCGGGCCGCAGGTGTGCGTGAGTGAGGTGAAGCTCAGAGAGGAAGAGGAGGAAGAAAACGGCAGCAGGGTGATGAAGACGCTCAGGTCCACTGCGCTGCTCCGGCTCGTGCACACGTGCATGGAGGAAGTCCAGGGGGAAATGAGCAGAACCGGTGAGAAACGCACACGGGCAGCACTAGTGTTATTATAGTTAACTGATACAAATATTTTTGTAGCTTGAAATGAAATTACTGCTCTAATGCTGGTCATGTGACTGTGCCAGATGCGGCTGGTGTGATGTCAGCGGCTCAGAGCGGGTGCAGGAAGTTGTTGGAGCGGCTGCTGTCAGACGTGGACTCGCAGTGCTGTGGGCATTATGGGAAGGACTCGTTGGCACGGCGACTGCGTGACGGACTCCACGCGCAGCACACTAAACACAGCTACTGCAACAGCAAGGTACACACGTGAAGCGGACGTTCTGCTTGTCTTTTCTTCCCTATTGTGCCGTATATCCGAGTGAAACGCTTCGCAAACAAGAACAAATGTAGGGCGGGGCTTGATTTTGTCTGTGGGGAATTGATTGGATGGTTGTGGTTTGCTGTTGGTGGATTACCAGAATATGAATTTAACACAATAATGATGAATCATTTAGGATAAACACTGCAATAAGAATGGTTAATTTTGATTTCATGGTGACTTTAAAGAACTGAGCCTGTGTGAGCCGCTGGTTTAGTGCCGCAGCTGTAACACGTGTGTGTGTGTGTGTGTGTGCAGATGATGATGGCGTCTCTTCAGAAGCACATCCTGGAGTTCACGCAGCGCCTGCATTCGGCGGAGGTCGAGCGGAGGAACCTGCGGCTGGAGCTCTCGCACATCAAGCGCACAAACGCCGGCAGAGACACACACACCGTGAGTCAGGCTTTTTAACGTTAGATTTGTAACTTGTAGTTGTGCAAAAACAGTCCGTTATTCTGCTTGATTTTGCAACCTGGTATTTGTTATCATATTTTCTTTATCATATCATAAACTTTTTTTGGTCTGTGTGTGTGTGGTGTGTGTCAGGCATGTGCTCCCCTCCAGCAGTTCGAGCGAGTGTGTGAGGAGCTCAGCAGTGCCCTACAGAGGGAGCAGCGCGCTCAGGCTCTGCTGCACGATCAGGCCTCTCAGCTGCAGCAGCTGGGCCTCAGCATGGAGCTGCACACGGGGGAAGAGCTGGAGAAGGACCGCACACTCGCACAGGCTGTGCAGGTACACACACACACACACTCTGAGAATGGACCCACGTTTCCACTGACCATAATAAACACAAATAAACAGTGCAGCAGCCTCAAAACACATTTTTGCGCTGATCTTCCACTGTTTTTCTTTGTAAACATGCACTAACAGTTATCAGATGTGACGATGAGAGGTTATAGATAATCAGATCCATAGCAGAAGTGAGGAAGAGGAATGATCCGGACTCTCATTGTCTCGTCAGAGTTTGTCAGACGCCAAGATGGAGTTGAGGAGGAAGGATCAGTCGCTGCGCTCACTGGGAAAACGGCTCAGCCAATCACAGCAGGAGAACAAACAGCTGCAGCAAAACATCATCAGCGCAGAGAACGCACTGTACACGGCGGCAAAGTAATACACACTCTCTCACACACACACACACACACACACACACACACACACACTCTACGGCTGATTTATTCATAACATTCTGTGTTTTACTGTACATTCTGTTTTTATGATTTTCACAGATTTTTCTGCATGTGTTTCTAGGAATAGAGAGTCTCTGATGAGCTACATGAAGTCTGTGGAGAAAGAGGCGAGAACACACACACACACACACTAAAAACATCAGCTGAACCAACGGATCAGTTCCCTGTTGCTTCATGTTGTCTCTTTCTGTTTTCAGATGAACGTCATTCTGTCTAAAAAAGCCCCATCGCAGGATGATTTCACCCTACAGCTCTACAGAATGACCCTCATACCCTCAGACTCACAAAGCATCATGGGAAACCCAGAGAGAGAGGCATGCCAGGTACAAACTCTCACAAAAAAATCACATACTTCAAGTCGATCAGCTTTATTTCTGCAGCGCTTCATGCAGTACAGATCGTTTCAGAGCAGCTTCACTGTAACATTCAATATTCAAACTTCAACTTCGTATACTTGGAACACTAAGTGTATACTTCTGACATCATAGAACGGTCACATACTCCCCTTTCCAGAGCCAAAAGTGAAATGGGAGTTGTAAGTGATGTCCCATGTTGCATTTACACTGTGAAGAAATAATGTGTGTGTGTGTTGTAGCGTTTGGTGATGCGTTTCCTGGAGCTGAATCAGCTGGCGTGCTCTAAAATACCATCCCAGGAGAGACGGATCTCATCATACGAGTCTCACATCCCCACGCTGAAGGACGCCTGCCTGCGGGACAAACCGGTAAGAGTGATGAAAACGCTATTTCTGAATCTTCTCTGAACGTTCAAAGCGTCCAGCTTTTTTTTTATGTTTTAAAAATGTTTTTTCTTGGTTATACGAACGTTAAGGGAACATTTTGCAATTATGTGAATATGTTACTTTTGAATGTTCTCTGAACGTTCCAAAACAATTAGTTACATTTAAAAACTAAAACTTTCCATGAATGATGTATAAATAACATTTTGAGAACATTATTAAAGACCAGATAACTTTGAACAAATGTTCTATTAATGTTACTGGAAGAACGTTTGTTCATACCTTTGAGAGAACCTTGCCAGAACGTTAAAGTTCTGAGAACGTCACCTGTTTGCTGGGTAAGTAAATGTTTTAGGATTTCAGATGAACCTGTTCTGAATCTCAAATCACACTGAACGATTCCTGAGAATTGAACTGATCCGATTGCAGTCAATGAGTGGAGAACTGGGAGAGTGTCAGAAGCTGAATGTGTGTGCGACTGTTACTTATGCTGATGAGATTTATGTCACGACTGTAAAAGAGCCGTATTGTGTGAAAGCCTTGAATCTGGTCATGAACACATCTGCATGTCTCTCTGTGTGTTTGTTTGGCAGTTTTCGTCCTGTGAGCCGCCAGCAGAGGTGGATTGTGGGACGTGTCCGTCGGACGCTGCGGTCGCACTGAAAGGTTCCTCCAGAAACACACTCTCAGATCTCACGAGAGAGAGAAAACACTGACGAACTGAGCTCTGTTCACACTCTTTATGATGTTTGACTTCGGTTTCCCTGTGGATGATGTTTATTAGTCACACTGTTTACTAGTGTTATTAAATCTGCAGTGATTTACTGATGCGAATGTCTCTCGCACTCATTTACACTAAACATCACGGTGGGGTAAGATGGGACGCACCCTAAATCAGGCAAAGTCTGCAGTATTTTTGACTTTCTAAATATACAGTACTGGTCAGAAGCTTTGAATAATTAAGATTTATTTCATTGAAAGAGTAAAGTGTAATTTATTCCTGTGATGCAAAGCTGAATTTTCAGCATCATTACTCCAGTCTTCAGTGTCACATGATCCTTCAGAAATCATTCTGATATGATGATTTGCTGCTCAAGAAACATTTATGATTATTATCAGTGTTGAAAACAGTCATATTTTTATGGAAACTTTTATGATACATTTTATTTTTCAGGATTCTTTGATGAATAGAGAAAGTTCAAAAGAACAGCATTTATTTGAAATAGAATTTTTTGTAACATTATAAATGCCTTTACTGTCACTTTTGATCAATTCAGTGCGTCCTTGATGAATAAAATTAATTTCTTTTAAAAAAAATACAACTTTTGAATGGTAGTTTATATACATGGATAAATAGTTCACAATAAGATCAATAACATGCATTTAGAAAATAGATGAGGTGAATTTTAATTTCATGCCGACTTAATTTGCATGTCAGAGTAAATGTTGTGCATTTTCTACAATTTTCTAAATTAGTTTTATGTAAAAGCAAATTTATCCTGGACTGAAAATACTATGGAAGCTTGAATAAAAAAAAATAAAAAAGGCAATTGCAAGCTTATACCTCACAATTGTGAGGGAAAAAAAGTAAGAATTGCATGATAAAAATCGCAATTACCTTTTTTATTTTTATTTCATGGCGGAAAAAAAGCCAAAATACATATTATTATTAAATAATTACAATATTAGTTTCTTTAAAAGAGTGAGAACATCAAACTTCAACATATATTTACACTAAATACAACAAATAAAGCCTAAAAAACAAATTTATAATTAAATTGGTCAACAGCAATATTTATTAGTTTCATAATATTAGTTTCCTTGTACATTCAGTGTAGTTACTTGTTATTTTTTTTTCTCATAGAAGCTGAAAATCTGGTTATTTCGTAGTTCTGGTGGTTCTTTAACACTGATTCTCTGAATAAGTCACAGTGACACTGGATGTGTTTGTTTAATCCTCCTCTCGTCTGAGAAAATCCTCTTTCCAGCCGCGCCGTCCAGAGATGAAGAGAGACGTAAATCTGTTCCGTCCGCCTCCTTCCTTCAGTTCATAGACTGTCATTGGGTCAGAAGTTGACAGGTCGAGCTGCTCAGACAGACACATGACTGTAGAATCGGACTGTGTGAATGATGGTCATTGATCGTCAGGCGCTCAGAATGAAACTTCAGCTGCTTCAGACTCAAACTCAGAGACTCAAAGCGTTTCGCTGAAGCATCAGTTCGTGAGACACGAGGACGATCAGACTGATGTTCTGTCGCGTCAGCAGCAGCTCCACCGTCTCTGGAGGAAAGTCCTTTATACTCCGTCATATCAGTGGAACGAACGCTACTGCATAATTCATAAAGTAGACTGTGACCAAAAAGCACCATAAAAGTATCATAACATGTCGCTATATTCCAAGTTATTTGATGGTTTTGTGTAAGAAACAGACGAAATGTAAGAAATTTGAAGAAAGCAAGCGGCAGATTGTAAAATTCTTCATCAAGAACACATTAAATCGATCAGAAGTGACATTTATAATGTTAAAAAGATTCTATTTCAAATAAATGCTGTTCTTTTGAACTTCCTATACATTAAAGAATCCTGAAAAAATAAAAAGATTTGGCAGAAATATAAATCAGTGAAAACAGTTTTCAACACTGATAATAATCATGTTTCTTGAGCATCAAATCATCATATCAGAATGATTTCTGAAGGATCATGTGACACTGAAGACTGGAGTAATGATGCTGAAAATTCAGCTTTGATCACTGGATATAAATTACACTTTACTATATATTCACACAGAAAACAGCTGATTTACATTAGAATAATATTTCACTGTTTTACTGTATTTTTGATCAAATAAATGCAGCTCTGGTGAGAATAAGAGACTCTTTCAGAAACATTAAATGTTAAACGATAGTGTGTTTTACATATACTGCTGGGTTAAAAACAACCCAATTTGGGTTGAAATTGGACAAACCCAGCGGTTGGGTTAAATGTTTGATCAGCCTGCTGGGTAGTTTTATTTAACTCAACTATTGTTTAAAAATGACTGTATGTCTGGATTAAAATGAACCCAAAATATGTTGGAAATTAAAAATCAGACACATAATTACTAGAGGCAACAATAATAATCAAAAGGTGAACATTTATTAATAAGCAATTGAATAAATATTTATTGTTTGATTATTATTAATTGAACTTATTGATAAATGTTCATTTATTAAACATATTAATGTTAATTTCCAGGATATTTTGGGTTCATTTTGAGCAAGAAATACAGTAATTTTTAAACAATAGTTGAGTTAAATAAAACTACCCAGCAGGCTGAGCAAACATTTAACCCTACCGCTGGGTTTGTCCATTTTCAACCCAAATTGGGGGGGGGGGGGGGGTGTGTGTGTGTGTGTGTGTGTGTGTAAATACTGTAAACTCTCTCTTCTGGTCACTGGTGTCTTTAAGAGGATCATGTGGCCGTAGAAACTAACAAAAGAGTTCAGAGCAGCTTTAATCTCACGTCTGATTAAAAGCAGTTTCACAAACACCCTGTCAGCCGTTTCTGCTGTAACGACACATCTCTGTGCTTAAAGTCCCTTCGTTCCGTCATTATGAATACATGAGCGTCCACATTCACTGCTGACGCTCATTACAGTCTGATTAACTCCAGTCAGTTTATGGCTGATGATGTCGGCGGGCTGCTTTTCTCTCTCGACGCTGAAAAGTAAAAGATGTTCAAGCTTAAATCATTTTGAGGGGAAAGATGCTTTTATTTCTCTAAACCTTTAGTCATAATGTTGGTCACACAGTAAAAGTGGTTGTCAGCATGTTTGAGTATTTACCCGCCTAACAAAAATATGTTCTGCTAAAGTTATGAAAACCTCTTTTCAGAATGTTGTTATGCGAACATTACAGAAAACCTACACTCTAAAAGATAACTAAAAAAACTAAAAATTTACACAGTAAAATACCGTTTTCCACTGAAACAGTAATATACTGTAAAAACAATGCATTCTGGGTAATATTTGTCATTTTAAGAAAAGAGGCCTATAGGCGACTTTCTCAAAAATGACATATAATATTACCCAGAATGCATAGTAATATACTGTAAAAACAATGCATTCTGGGTAATATTTGTCATTTTAAGAAAAGAGGCCTATAGGCGACTTTCTCAAAAACGACATATATTATTATCCAGAATGCATTGTAATATACAGAAGTAATATACTGTAAAAACAATATTTGTCATTTTAAGAAAAGAGGCCTATAGGTTACTTTCTCGAACGACAAATAATATTACCCAGAATGCATTGTTTTTACGGTATATTACTGTTTCAGTGGAAAACTATTTTTTTGTGTAAATTTTAGTTCATTTTTAGGGAACATTCCATTTTATCATTCTTTAAACATTATGGGAACGTTACTTTTGAATGTTCTCTGAACGTTCTGAAATGAGAAGTTATTAACGTTTAAAAAACATTAGACAAACGTTATAAACGTTTCAGAAAATACCTTCTATGAACGATGTATAAATAATGTTTTCGTGCTGACGTTTTGAGAACATTAATAAAGACCAGATAACTTTGAACAAACGTTTTATTAACGTTACTCGAATGTTTGTTTGTAATTTAGAGAGAACGTTTCTGTAAATGTTCCTGTACTTTTATAAGTGATCATCATCAATGGATGAAAGCAACAATCACGGTAAGTTTTCTACTATCTCCACTCACATTTACTTCAGAAAGTCTAGTTAGGAAATGAAATAACCGGAATGTTTTTTCCTCCTCCACACAACCTCATCAGGGAACTTCTGAAAGTGATTTGAGTTTTAATTATGACAGAGATCATCCGTCAGACTTGTGCGGTGAGTTTCTGCCTCCTCCTCGAGTCTGTGTGTGTGTTTGTCCCCCTTTATATCGCCAATGTGCCAAGTTGGATCGACCACAAAGAGACGGAGCGGGTCTGATCACACGTTCACATCTCAATGTGGGACAGCAGAAAGTGGCATCAGAGGGAAAGAGGATTAAAGTAGGTTTTTCTCCTCCTCCTCTCTTCCTCTTTCTCTTCCTCATGGGTGTGTGTTTTTTTGGCAGGGTCACCTGAGTCCTCCGATTGGCCGCGGCTAGCAGGTAGCGAAGTTTGCCGGATAGAAGGCGCGCGCGAGACGCTTTGATGCCGTCCCCAGTTACTTAAACACACAACAACCTTCATTAATTCACAACGACGGTCCCATCAGGTTCATTAACAGCGGCACAGACACTCACCGGCTCCGTTATTAAGTATTAATCCCCGTGTTTCTAGGTGTTGGATTCAGGCTCTTCCGCTGCCAAAGGCCTGGTTTACACGCCGTTGCGGGATTGATGCCGCCGGTTTGTCCCTCCGGACTGGAATATTCTGATCCTGGAGCAGTTTTGTCTTGTTTTCTTCCGTTTGCAGGATTCGCTCAGGAACGGCTGCATGTAGATCAGCTATAATCCAGCTAACAAAAATATGTTCTTAGAACGTTTGGTAAAATTGGCATTAAGTTATGAAAACGTTTTTTCTGAACGTTCAGAGAACATTCCATCTATTCTTCAAACATTATGGGAACATTACTTTTGAATTTTCTCTGAAAAAATGTTTCAGAAAAAATAAATAAAGTTTTTGTGCTCATGTTTTGAGAACATTATTAAAGACCAGATAACTTTGAACGAACGTTCTATTAACGTTACTGGAAGAACGTTTGTTCATAACTTTGAGAGAACCTTGCCAGAACGTTCCCTGTTCGCTGTACGGAAGTAGTTTTAAATATATTTTTATCACTTATTGAGAATATTAAACAAAACAGATTTCTTTAGTGTGTTATTTCGATTTTTAAAAATAATAGCGGAATAAAAAGTATATAAAATTATATAATAAAAAATTAACATGATCTTAATTTTACTTTTTTATGATTTAATTAATTATTAGTTTTCATCAACTCACAACCCCCATGTCGTTTCTGGATTCTGATTGGCTGTTGGTGTTTTTATCAGATACCAGTTGAAAAAAAATCGTGATTATCGTTAATCTAAGTCATTATCATTAAATATTTTTTTATTTGTTGAATTTTACAAAAAAACAAACACGGCATATATTAAATCACTAAAACTCAATATTTGTTACAAAAATAAAATAGATATATTAAAACCTTCTCAAATTGTACTTTTCCAAAAGTGAAATCATCTTAACTTTCTGTCTTTATTTTTTGCTCTCGAGTTTAACTCCGTTCTCCCACATCTGAGCTTAAATTTAAAACTTGAAAGAAATTAACAACAAAATCTATATCTTTGTTTACCAAAAAATCTACCCAGAAAGGTTGCACAAATTAACAAAGAAAAAATCATAATTTTTGATATGTTTCACAAAATACACAAAATATTCACATCAAAATGTTAAAAATGGGTTTATTGGATAATTGTTGTTTATTGAATGCTTCAAAAATTTACAAACAAGCACGCCATATATTAAATCACTAAAATACAATTGTTTTTACAAAAAATCAGTTGGGCTTAAATTAAATTAAATTTAAAAAAATAAATTAACATCAAAATCTATATCTTTGTTTACCAAAAAAATCTCTCCAAAAAGGTTGCACAAATTAACAAAGAAAAAATCTAAATTTTCATTATGTTTCACAAAATGCACAATTATTCACATCAAAATGTTAAGATTCACATCTTAAAAATGTGTTTATTGGAAAAATCATTCAAAACATTTGAAGTCATTATAGTTGTGGATTTTGCTATTTTCTTAGAGTTGAATGATTCTTAAAACTTTACTGTGAACAGGCCTTAATTATTATTTTTCACCACAAATTTCTGCATTTAATTCAGCTCAAAGACTCAATCAAACCTTGTTTTAATAGTTTCATTGTTGAATAAAACTTTACAATAAAGTTTAATTTGTAGTTAAAGTTTAAGTTTAATTCTACACAAGTTAACATGAACTAACAATGATCAATATTTCTACAGCATTAATTAATTTTCATTAATATTAATCTCAACATATAGTAAAATACTTTTAAGATTAAAAGTTAACAAACGAGACCATTTTTTGATTTTGTAAACCTCATATTTTAAACAGGATTTAATAACACTTTTAAAATCCTGTTACGGTGTTCACAATTCAAAAGCAGACTGAATGACATCATTCTATTATTTGCATATCGCATTGTGATTGCTTTGTTTTCTTGCATATATTTGCATTTATATTGACCTTTGCAGAGAACTTCAACATAAAACTAGAACACCGTCTTAGAAACTGTGAGATTTCCTCCAGGAGACGCTCCTCTAGAGTTGTATGAAGGTTTAGTCTCTCTCTGTAATGTATATGAGGGTGTTAAAATGCTGATCAGCACATCTGGAATCTTTCAGACGTGTTTCGGAGCAGTTTCAGCCCTGAGCTCTTTCCCGGTTTCTCAGTGTGTGTTTTACTAACACCAGTTTCACATCCTCCCATTCTTTTTCTATCTCTCTCTCTCTCTTCAAGACAAAGGAAAGCTCTCATCCAATCAGACGCGGCCGCTCTACTGTTCTCATTAAGAGTGGGCGGAGTCTTGCGGTGAGAGAGGGAGTGATTAGGAGTCTTTATATTCACTTGGGTCAGAACTTCAGCGGACGACTCCGGATCCAGACCGGAGCAGAGCACCGGCATGGGGACGTGGACACACACACTCCACCAGGAGGTATCGCATATGTACACAACACTAGATCATATCTTTTGAGAAATATGATCTCTAGAAATTTTGAAAAAGATGGTCTGTCATGTGCCTGTTTAAGATGAATCTCATTGGATTGTAAATGTAACTGTGATTAAAGTAGAACATGATTCATGAACTTTAGTTCAATTTGTTCACTCAATTTTATTGTCATTTATTGGAGTTTAAGTCCAAGTTTGTCTTAATGTTTCCAGCATTAGTGTTTATTAGTATTCAGAGATGATGTGTTTGACAGACGGACGGTGACGAGTCTCTTCTGAAGCGCGATGAACGGACCGCATCTGTGAAGCTGAAGGAGGTACGGATGGACAGAAACGAGGCTAAACTTGTGCTTTATCTGACTGCTGTTAAAGCTTGTGCTCGTACTCCATCAAATTCACATTATTTGAGTGTTTTTTGCTGGTTATTATGATTGAAATCTGTAAGATTTCAGTGTAAAACTTTGGTCATTTATCTCATCCGTCACAACATGAAATAAATAGTTTAACTATAATAATCAATGCTCAAATTTGACTGTGAACAGAATTATTATATAAACATTTCAAATAAAAAATGTATTAAAATTAAACTAAATTACTCAGGAGTTATTGTAATATATCATTATTTTTAATCATTAAAATGATTATAATTTTATTATAATTTTCTTGAAACAGATTCAGACTTTGATTAAACATTTTAAAGTGACTCTTTTGTCTCTAGATTTCATCCGTCTGGTTTATTTACTTTACGTTTTTGTTATTTTTAATACTTAAAGACGAATGTGGAAACTTCTGAAGTATTTTGTACTTTAATTTTTCACTTTGAGATCATAAAAATCATTTAAAGTCGGTATGAAAGATCGTCTTTTCTTCTCTATTGTGCCGTATATCAGAGTGAAACGCTTCTCAAACAAGAACAAATGTAGGGCGGGGCTTGATTTTGTCTGTGGGGAATTGATTGGATGGTTGTGGTTTGCTATTGGTGGATCTCATGTGAGTGACAGGTTGCCCCGCCCTCATCATCAGAGAAGAGAAGAGATGCTGCAAGAGGAAGATATTCTGATTCAAGATTATAAAATCAATAATGATGAAGAAAATCCATTTTGATTTCATTGTGACTTTGAGTGTCATTTTTCCGCAGGTGGTTGGTTGCACAAACGCAGACTGTCACTGTGAGTGTTTCCTGCCAGGACGACGTCAGATCAGGTCATGTGATCGCTGTGGTCACGGCTGGGTCGCCCATGGTATGAAACATGTTTGTCGTGTGAGATTTAAAAAAACTTGATTCCCCTCATAAGTGATGTGTTAATATGTGTGTGTGTGTGTGTGTGTGTGTGTGTGTGTGTGTGATGCTGTGCAGCTGTGGGGAAGGTGTGCGGCTCGGCGGTCCTGTGTTCGGGGCAGGTGGAGATCGTCCAGAGTCACGTGGTGTTTGACATCAGCAGTCTGATCCTGTACGGGACGCAGGCGCTTCCTGTCCGGATGAAGATCCTGCTGGATCGGTTGTTCAGTGTCCTCACACACACACAGGTGCTCAACATCATACACACTCTCGGCTGGACGCTGCGTGACTATGTGAGAGGATACATGCTGCAGGTGAACACACACACACACACACACACACACACACACACACACACTCACTCACTCACTCACTCACACTCACAAATTGAACAGAATCAAACAGAATTGATTTAAATTGAAAGAATTGAACAGAATTGTTTTAAATTAAACAGAATTGATTTAAATTGAAGAATTGAACAGAATTGAACAGAATTGAACAGAATTGATTTAAATTGAACAGAATTGATTTAAATTAAACAGAATTGAACAGAATTTATTTAAATTGAACAGAATTGAACAGAATTGAAATTGAAACAGAAAACAGAATGACAGAATTGTTTTAAATTGAACAGAATGACAGAATGAACAGAATGATTTAAATTGAACAGAATTGACAGAATTGTGAATTGATTTAAATTGAACAGAATTGAACAGATTTAAATTGAACAATTGATTTAAATTGATTTAAATTGAACATTGAACAGAATTGATTTAAATTGAAAATTATTTAAATTGACAGAATTAATTGTTTTAAATTGAACAGAATTGAACAGAATTGTTTTAAATTGAACAGAATTGAACAGAATTGATTTAAATTGAACAGAATTGAACAGAATTGTTTTAAATTGAACAGAATTGAACAGAATTGATTTAAATTGAACAGAATTGATTTAAATTGATTTAAATTGAACAGAATTGATTTAAATTGAACAGAATTGATTTAAATTGAACAGAATTGATTTAAATTGATTTAAATTGAACAGAATTGAACAGAATTGATTTAAATTGAACAGAATTGAACAGAATTGATTTAAATTGAACAGAATTGAACAGAATTGATTTAAATTGAACAGAATTGAACAGAATGATTGAATTGATTAAATTGAAGAATTGAAATTGAACAGATTGATTTAAATTGAACTTGAATTGATTTTGAACAGAATTGAACAGATTGATTGAAAATTGAACAGAATTGAACAGAATTGATTTAAATTGATTTAAATTGAACAGAATGAAATTGATTTAAATTGAACAGAATTGAACAGAATTGATTTAAATTGAACAGAATTGAATAGAATTGTTTTAAATTTAACAGAATTGATTTAAATTGAACAGAATTGAACATGATTGATTTAAATTGAACAGAATTGTACATACGAGGGTGAGTAAATGACAGCAGAATGTTCATGTTTGGGTGAACTATCCCTTTAAATCCAATCCTTTAGGACTCCATGGGGAAGGTCCTGGATCGCTGGGTCACCATGAGCCCGGAGGACGAGGTCGTGACCTTGCGTCAGTTTCTGCGTTTTGGCGAAACGAAATCCATCGTGGAGCTCATGTCTGAGGAGATCCGGCCGGAGACGGCGTTCAGAGCTGACGTCCGTCACAGTCCCAGAGAGACGCTGCAGCACTTCGAGAATCTGCCGGGAGGAACTCTAGCGTTCCTGCAGCCCTTTCACTACATCAGTCCGTCCCCGTTCCCTCCCTCACCGGCTCTGGTGCCTCATCCCGCCACGCAGAAACTGCAGCGGCTGAGCCAACAGAACCGCGGCGAGACGAGACCCAGAAACCCAAGAGGAACGTCGCTGCTACGAAAACACGACGAGCAGCGTCTCCGTCCTCCGACCGCAGATTCCTCGGGAGCACACGAGCGCCGGCACGGATCGTCCTCGAGTAAAGGCCGCGTGAGCTGCGACGCCTGCGCCAAGACGTTCTATGATAAAGGAACGCTGAAGATCCACTTCAACGCCGTGCACCTGAAGATCAAGCACCGCTGCACGATCGCCGGCTGCAACATGATGTTCAGCTCCCTGCGCAGCCGCAACCGGCACAGCGCAAACCCCAACCCGCGCCTGCACGCCGCGCTCCAGCACGCCGCCCGCAGATTCACCGCTCAACCTCGCCGGACGCCGCTGCCCGTTTCCATGGCAACCAACAACACTGACCATCGGAAAGACCTTCCAGGCGGCTGTGAAGCTCACGGTATCTCAGGAGGCGGAGCTACAGCCAATCAGAACGGCCTCGGTGACGTGATCGACGTGACGCCTAAGAAGAAGTCACGGAAGTCCAGCACGCCGCTGAAGCTCAAGCGAGAGATTCGCAGTGAGGATGATGATCACATCACGACTGTTCACGACGGTCTCCATGGCAACAAGCATCATATATTCAACACCCATACGCAATACAAACACCTCGATAAGACGGTGTACGGTTATCATAGCAACGTGGAAGAGAGAAGTGATTGGATGACTGGAGAGATTTCAAGAGTGGACGACGAATGGAAAGGAAGATTTCGACCTCTACTAAAGGTCAAAGAGGAGCTGGGTGGCCCCACCTGTGACTGTAGAGGTCATCGCCATAGCAACCTGTGACAACGTGAAATCAAATCTGACACATGAAATCTGTGGGCTGTGTTATTATTAAAAAAATGAACTGTGTTTGTGAACTTGAAACAAAATATACTTATTTATATTAAAATTTTCAACAATGAAAAAAAAGAAAAAAACTTCTTACTCAAAATCAACCCCGAAACTTTAAGAATTCTGTTCTAGGACCAGAACAAGTGGAACTCAGTAAAATAAAGTTCACCAAAACCAATCTTTTTCAACTGATGACCATTCAAAAGTTGTTTATGAATTTATTAATTTAAAAACATAACATTTCATTTTTTACGATGATTCGGTGTGATTTATATTTATATAAACGATTTATTCACCACTGGAAGTACTGTTCTTTTCTGTTTGCTTACATGTTGTTTCACAATAATATGCACGAGCGCCAGTGTTTCCTGTCTGCGTAAGAACGAAAGTGAAACTGATGCATCAGGAAGGATCCATAGAATGTGAGGAATATAAGTCACACTAAAGCCGGGCACACATTTAACAACTAGCTAAACATTCTAAGACTGTGCTCAACATACAAGCGATGTGTCCTGCGACTGAAGCAGATTTATATACTTACACATGTAATTTGAACACCGACTGTAAACTGAACGCAACTGGCTCTGACTGGACGCGTTGAGCGCGATCAGTCATAAGTATCAATTTACATTCATAATCGGCCTTACAATCGTTAAGTGTGTGCGCGGCTTAAGAGAGGAAAATCGAGTAAGTATCAAGATCACTCCATACTTCTGGTCATTTGATCTCGAATTAAATATATGAATTATAATATTGGTCTTAATGAGAGGCTCCATTTCCTCAATCTTTCGTGACGGCCCGCTGAAAACTGGTGGTTTGTTGTTGTTGTTTGTTTTACTGTGGCCAAATATTACATGATCACATCGTTGGAGGTTTTTCAGACAGTTCATTTTAAAGATTTGGAATCGGACGAATCCATTCTTTTAAAAAAGTTAAAACATGTTCTCATAAGGACTCCATAATATAAGATTGTCATTTTCTCGGCATAATGAACTTGTGGCCACAAAATAATGTTACACCGTGTCCTGACCAGCCGCGACGGTTATTATATTCTATAGAGGGTATGCATCGACGTCACTTTCCCGCCGAAAACGCGCTCCCTCAGCTGGACTGAGTGGCAAAAGAACCTGCTGCGTGACTGGATTTAATAGGAGAAACTGCGAAAACACGAGTAAAACTAACGAATTACACTGAAGGTTGGAATTGAATGTGTTCCTTACAACTTGTCAAATAAACCTAATCCATGGATATTGACATGCAGCCAGGAGTCGTGTTTCCTGACATTTATATGTGCCTGATTTCGACGCCGGGGAAATACATAAAGCAAATCTGCCTGTGAATATTTATATAACTACAATATAGGTAGGTTTAAATCCTTCTAATCACTTATATCAATGTTATATCGTCATATTGTCCAGCCCTAAAACATATGTAGTTTTATAGTATAGTTTTTGTCAGTGTTGTTTATTGAAAAACACCCAATTATGCAGAATATAAGATGGAAAATATTTAATTGATGATTTGTCAGCATAATATATAACAATACAATATATATACGGTATGATTTTACCTCAAAATCCAACAATTTGACACAAAATGATAACTGCAAAACATGTTTCTCTGCCTGGAGTCCAGCTGTTTCTGTTTTGAATTGCAGTGATCCATTTGCTTCTTTTTTTTCTGTAGCTTTCTGCAGTTTTTAAATATATATATAAATATATATACTATTTGTACAGTCAGTCGCAAAGCTCTTTCCCGTTTTGGATGTGTTTTGTGTGTTTTTCGCGACATTCACGCTGCCGCTCAGTCTTTGTGCCACTCAGTGGGCGTGACCGCAGTCGTAACGGTCGACGGTGACGTCACGTGCATACCCTCTATTTCTATTTCTCCGCGACGTCGCGGCTGGAACAGCAACACAAAGAATGGCAATGATAATATCAGGTACTGTTTATGTGCTTTATTTAATGTTAAAAGCATCTGACGTGTGTTCGAATATCATTCTGTGCTCCCAGCTTTTTCGCTGTAATGAAAACAACAATTCTCCTCACTAGGGTATACAATTCATGATATAGTTAAAGGGTTAGTTCACCCAAAAATGAAAATAATGTCATTTATTACTCTCCCTCATGTCGTTCCACACCCGTAAAACCTTTGTTCATCTTCAGAACACAAATTAAGATATTTTTGATGAAATCCGATGGCTCAGTGAGACCTGCATAGCCAGCTTTAGAGTAGTGTGGTAAGAAACAACGTTATTGAGAAATCCAGCCCTGGACGTTTTGTACATTAAGAGAACATTCAGAAATAATGCTTTCATAACTTAATGGGAACTTTAGCTCATCTGGCCATGGCAAATTTAAGCAAACCATATCATTTGGAAAAATAAACTTTGTAACCATAAATTTATGGTTACAAAATCTTGTAAACCATAATTTACCCAACATATGGCTGATAAATTTGGTGCTATTCTGTTTATACCACTCCATATACAGGTGCTGGTCATATAATATCATCAAAAAGTTGATTTATTTCACTAATTCCATTAAAAAAGTGAAACTTGTATATTATATTCATTCATTACACACAGACTGATATATTTCAAATGTTTATTTCTTTTAATTTTGATGATTATAACTGAAAAAGTAAGGAAAATCCCAAATTCAGTATCTCAGAAAATTAGAATATTACTTAAGACCAATACAAAGAAGGATTTTTAAAAATATTGGCCAACTGAAAAGTATGAACTTGAAAAGTATGAGCATGTACAGCACTCAATACTTAGTTGGAGCTCCTTTTGCCTGAATTACTGCAGCAATGCGGCGTGGCATGGAGATCAGTCGTGGCACTGCTCAGGTGTTATGAGAGCCCAGGTTGCTCTGATAGTGGCCTTCAGCTCTTCTGCATTGTTGGGTCTGGCATATCACATCTTCCTCTTCACAATACCCTATAGATTTTCTATGGGGTTAAGGTCAGGTGAGTTTGCTGGCCAATTAAGAACAGGGATACCATGGTCCTTAAAGCAGGTACTGGTAGCTTTGGCAGTGTGTGCAGGTGCCAAGTCCTGTTGGAAAATGAAATCTGCATCTCCATAAAGTTGGTCAGCAGCAGGAAGCATGAAGTGCTCTCAAACTTCCTGGTCGGCTCCGTTGACCTTGGACCTCAGAAAACACAGTGGACCAACACCAGCAGATGACATGGCACCCCAAACCATCACTGACTGTGGAAACTTTACACTGGACCTCAAGCAACGTGGATTGTGTGCCTCTCCTCTCTTCCTCCAGACTCTGGGACCCTGATTTCCAAGGAAATGCAAAATTTACTTTCATCAGAGAACATAACTTTGGACCACTCAGCAGCAGTCCAGTCCTTTTTTTCTTTAGCCCAGGCGAGACACTTTTGACACTGTCTGTTGTTCAAGAGTGGCTTGACACAAGGAATGCGACAGCTGAAACCCATGTCTTGCATACGTCTGTGCGTAGTGGTTCTTGAAGCACTGACTCCAGCTGCAGTCCACTCTTTGTGAATCTCCCCCACATTTTGGAATGGGTTTTGTTTCACAATCATCTCCTCACCTTTGCAGGTGTTTTGAGTTAATTAGCTGATTAGAGTGTGGCACCAGGTGTCTTCAATATTGAACCTTTTCACAATATTCTAATTTTCTGAGATACTGAATTTGGGATTTTCCTTAGTTGTCAGTTATAATCATCAAAATTAAAAGGAATAAACATTTGAAATATATCAGTCTGTGTGTAATGAATGAATATAATATACAAGTTTCAATTTTTGAATGGAATTAGTGAAATAAATCAACTTTTTGATGATATTCTAATTATATGACCAGCACCTGTATGTCAACCTGAGTTTGTTCTCCAGCTGCTGAGACAGAGAAATGTTTGTGAAAGGAATCATTTCTAATGTCTGTTAGTTTGTTCACAGGTATGCAGAACAATCTAGATGGAATCATGGATTCCAGAAAGAGGTGACAACAAGCAATCACAAAATATCATTTTAACTTCAAATGAATGCCTACATACTGATAGATTCCAGCTAGATCGATTATTATTTAAAGTCTGACTTTATACTTATTTACAATTAACAACATTTACTATTAAATCAACATGTTAAAGGTGCTGTAAATGATTTTTCTCCATCGTCTGAGCGAGTGTGTGACTTTATAGGGCAGAAAGTGTATGTATTTCATTGGCCATTGTCATAAATCCAAGAACAGCTAACATTAACTTTATTATTATGTATTAATTAATTTCCAAATGTTCATTAACATTACAATAACAGTGGACATGAGTGTGTGTCAAACATAACAAAACTACAGTGCTCCAGTTATCATAAACAAAGCTGATGACACCCAATACATTTTTATTTTATTTTCACTTTACAGTCAGGTTTCATTTGTTAACATTAGTTAACTGCATTAGTTAACATGAAATAACACTGAACAATACTTTGGTTTCGATCAACCTTTTTGACTCCAAAGCCCCTCATTGTCAAAGACAGTAGTTGATAGTTTGTAATGAAAAAGCTGCTTGTTTTCAAATAATTAAATAAAATACTTATAAATAATTTAAAATATTGTTTTGACTTTTTGCTACCCATGAATTTACATAATATTTTGAATCATTCATGAATACAGTTTTTTAAAGTTATGTTTTACTCACAAATAGCCACAGTATTAAACTGCTGTTGTTTTTTTGGATGCTTTAAAAGGAGATCTGTCTCACCATCACCTGAGTCCAACTGTGGGTCCAACGCATCAATGGATCCTCCACCTAAATTCAGTTCTGCTAAACGGAGGTGAGGAACGTCACACTGTTATTGCCTGCTGTATTCCATATGAATATGACAAGACATGTCAGTATAGACTATTGGAGGCTTAGTAACATAAATACTACTGTGCGGTTATGTATTACAGACAGTTATGTATTTCCTTACATTTAGTGCAAAGTGACTTACAACTGAGTAAACTCCCACATAACTCAAGATTTTATATATAGAATAATGAAATTATAAAATAATGGCATAAATACTTAAAGGGTTAGTTCACCCAAAAATGAAAATTATGTCATTAATGACCCTCATGTCGTTCCAAACCCGTAAGACCTCCGTTCATCTTCAGAACACAGTTTAAGATATTTTAGATTTAGTCCGAGAGCTTTCTGTCCCTCCATTGAAAATGTATGTACGGTGCACTGTCCATGTCCAGAAAGGTAATAAAAACATCATCAAAGTAGTCCATGTGACATCAGTGGGTTAGTTAGAAGTTTTTGAGCATCGAAAATACATTTTGGTCCAAAAATAACAAAAACTACGACTTTATTCAGCATTGTATTCTCTTCCGGGTCTGTTGTCAATCCGGGTTCACGACTCCGCAGTGACGCAGCTGACGTGTTATCCGGTGCGCCGAGCTTCATTTACAGTCTGAGGGAGACGCACGCTGTATTCAAGCTATTCTACATTGTTTGTATTTTGGTATTGCTATATTTTTTAAAATGGTGCGTAAGTGTGCATGTCGCAGATGTCCTAATCGCCAAAAACAACCACGGCGACGTAAAAGTGCATTACCAACGCCGACAGATCAATTCAATGAAATCAATTCAGTGGAAAGGATTCCGGAAGAGAATACAATGCTGAATAAAGTCATAGTTTTTGTTATTTTTGGACCAAAATGTATTTTCGATGCTTCAAAAACTTCTAACTAACCCACTGATGTCACATGGACTACTTTGATGATGTTTTTATTACCTTTCTGGACATGGACAGTATACCGTACATACATTTTCAATGGAGGGACAGAAAGCTCTAAAAGGACTAAATCTAAAATATCTTAAACTGTGTTCCGAAGATGAACGGAGGTCTTACGGGTTTGGATCGACATGAGGGTGAGTCATTAATGCCATAATTTTCATTTTTGGGTGAACTAACTCTTTAAAATAAGATGAGATTTAAAATTCCTTTTCAATATTTATGGCAAAATGAAACTAGGCTCATTCAACTCATGGTACCTGCTCAGTTTTTGCATTTAGATATCTGCCATTTGTGCTCATAGCAGCTTTTGACTTATTTACTGTTTGTTGGATTCTTTTTAAAAGGAGATCCGTTTCACCTCCACCTGAGCCCAGCTGTGTGTCTCACGTGTCAATGGATCCTCCGCCTAAATTCAGTTTGGGAGGCTCTTCGGCTAAACTGAGGTGATATTAGTGACTATCAGATGATATTAGTGACTATTTAAAGAGCACCTATTTTGCTTTTCCCATGTTCATCTTTCTTTATTGTGTAATGTTCCTGTTCCAAAGTCCCTCCAGTGGGAGTTCTTCTCTATATCAGTGTCACTGTTTCTGAACTCCCTGAAACGCCTCCATTGTAATCTTGAGTTTTCTTCCGGGAACGAACACATCACAATATTCCTCATTTAAATAATTCACATGCAGAATAAAGGGGCGGGGCCTGGTTGAGTTAGTTAGTAGTGTGTTGAAACTGGCAGTTGTGGTAAAGGGCGGGATATTTACCAAACACACTGGTCGCACTTGACCAATCACAACACACTGCTCCCAGCCGACCAATCAGAGCAAACTGAGCTTTTCAGAAGGAGGGGCTTCATAGAGACAGGAACTAAACAGAGTGTTACTGACAGACTGGGAAGAGAGGAGCTGCAACAATGAATATGAGGAAAATAATCAACATTCAAGCAAGAAAACCTGTTCTAGTAGAGACCAAAAACAACATCAAGTGTTTATCAAGGGCATAATAGGTCCTCTTTAAATTATACTATAATCTGTCGACATTGTGGCCTCATGTTTTCAGTGATTATATCAAGGGCTTGTAATGTTAATCATGTACTTGATACTGAAGAATGGACACAGTAAGTGTATTTACTGTCACGTATTGTATGCTTGAGTAAATATTTACATGTTCAGCTACAGTAAAAAACAGGAGGGATCAATATCCTCAAATGGCAAGATGTCACTGGATGCCATCTTCAGGGTGAGTTTTATTTGAGTTTTTAGTCAAATACTATAGGAATTATAGGCCTCTTGACTGAACATTACCTGGGATTCCCACTGTTTACATTAGGACTGGGTGATTAATCAAAATAAAATAAAATTGCAATGTAGCTTAGTGCAATTATAAAATTTCAAAGGATGTGATTTAATTTAATAAATGTGTGTTGAGTATGTTTTAAAGCTGATTTATACTTCTGCATCGAGTGTACGCTGTAGCTACGGCATAGGCTGCTTGTAGCACACATAGCCTACAGCGTAGCCTGACGTGCACGTCTCAAAAAATTTAACTCATCAATTATATGTGGATGACATGACAACGATGCAGGCGAATAAATGAAAACCGACGCATAGCCTAAAGTGCAGAGGCTCTGCCGTAGGTCCGATGCAGAGGTATAAATCAGCCTTAAAGAGTGTAGTACATCACTGTGCAGAACCTTTTTGGCATAAAAGAGTTCTTTAAAATTGAGTCAAGAACCCTAGAGTTCTATATAGAACCACACTGAACCTTTTTTCTAAGAGTGTGGTTTAGATATATTTAAAATGTGTTATTCAGAAGTGCTTAATATTTGAATAATCGCTGTGATTTCCGATTTCAGGAGCTTGAGGACACAAACATCTCTTTGATGAAGAAAGAGCTGAGAAGGTTCAAGGAACTGCTGAGGCCAGATTTCCAGGCATGCTCTGTGAGAGAGGAGGAGGATGATGAGGGTCAGAGCCGAGTGAGCGAGGGAGTTCTAAAGATCTCACTTCATGTCCTGCGGAAGATGAACCAGACAGACCTCGCTAACACACTACAGACCAGTATGAGTCCCATTTGAAACTATCTTTGTGCTGAGGCATGTAGTAGATTGTGTGCGACATGTTTTTCTGCAAAGTTTTGATTATTTAGTATGAGCTTTGTAGGGTTAAACTTTTGAGTAATTTTTTTCACAGTTTCATAATGCATTGTTTTTCTGTTCATTTAAAGGTGCAGTGTGTAAATTTTAGTGGCATCTAGCAGTGAGGTTGCGAATTGCAATGTAGAGAAGCTACAGTGGCCAACACAGGACAAATATCATCGTCTGAGACAGCAAAGAGTAGCTAGTCAATCAAACCCACTCTATAGAGCAGTTTGATCTTTATTTAGGGGCTACTGTAGAAACATGCTGGCACAAAATGGTGACTTGACATGCAAGGGGACCCGCGCGGTGTAACATTTACACATTGCAACTTTAATGGTATACATATAGCAATTTCAGATTTCAACCACAAACATTGATTCTTTTGCATATTGCAGAGCTGATTTCAGTGAGTCAGCAACAACTGAAATCCAGACTGAAACAGAAATTTCAGAGAATCAGTGAAGGAGTCTGCAATGGAGGGAACGCGACACTTCTGAACGAGATCTATATAGAAATTTACATGACAGAGGGTGGGACTGGAGACGTCAACGACGAGCATGAGGTGAGACAGATCGAGACCTTGTCATCCAGAGGTCTAGATACACCGATCAGATGTAATGACATCTTCAAACCCTTACCTGGACGAGACAAAGCCATCAGGACAGTTCTAACCAAAGGAGTTGCTGGAATTGGAAAAACCGCTTCTGTGCAGAAGTTCGTCCTGGACTGGGCTGAAGGAAAAGCCAATCACGATGTTCACTTCATATTTCCTCTTCCTTTCCGTGACCTGAATTTGATGAAGGAGAAGCGGATGAGTCTGATGGAGCTTCTTCGTTGTTTTTTCGCAGAACTGAAACCAATAGAATATAATGACTTCAAAACAATCTTCATCTTTGACGGTCTGGATGAGTGGCGTCTTCCTCTGGATTTCCAGAATAATGAGATTTTGTGGGATGTGAACGTATCAGCTTCAGTGGACGTCTGCTGACTAACCTCATTAGAGGAAACCTGCTTCCTTCTGCTCACCTCTGGATCACCACGCGACCAGCTGCAGCCAATCAGATCTCTTCAGAGTGTGTCGACCAGGTCACAGAGGTCCGAGGGTTCAGAGACCCTCAGAAGGCTGAGTATTTTCGGAAAAGGATAAAAGATCAGCGTATGGCTAGTAGGATCATTGCACACGTCCAATCTTTGAGAAGCCTGCACGTCATGTGTCACATCCCAGTGTTTTGCTGGATTTCTGCCACTGTTCTGGAGAAGATTGGTGAAGCAGATGGTGCAAAGATTCCCAAGACTCTCACTCAAATGTTCACACACCTGCTGATCGTCCAGACCAAACTGAAGACCCAGAAATATGATGGGAAATGTGATCTTCAGGAAATCAGAAAGAGCATCCTGTCACTTGGGAAACTAGCTTTTGAACAACTGGAAAAGGGGAACCTGATCTTCTATGAGGATGATCTGAGAAAGTGTGGCATTGATGTCCAAGAAGCATCTGTGTACTCTGGTGTTTGTACCCAGATATTCAGAGAGGAGTTTGGACTGCAGTTGGAGAAGGTTTTTAGCTTCATTCATCTGAGCGTTCAAGAGTTTCTCGCTGCCTTGTATAAGTTCCTATCTTTTGCTCAGGACAATAATGAGTGCTCAATTACAGATTTTATGAAGAGCGAAGTGGACAGGGCCTTGCAGAGCAAGAACGGACACCTAGATCTCTTCCTCCGCTTCCTTCTGGGACTTTTCGCTGGAGTCCAATCAGACTCTCCTGCGGGGTTTATTCACACCTAGAGGAAGCTCCAGTTGTACACGGGAAATGGTCGATTACATTAAGAGTAAAATCAGAGAGAATCCTTCCCTGGAGAAGTCCATCAATCTGTTTCACTGTCTGAACGAGCTGAATGATCATTCCCTGCTGCATGAGGTCCAGACGTACCTGAGCCGCAGTACAGGTGCCCATCGCCTCTGTGGAGTCAAGCTCTCTCCGGCCCAGTGGACGGCGCTGGTGTTTGTACTGCTGAACTCAACAAAGGACCTGAATGAGTTTAAACTGAGGGAATATGATCTATCAGAGGAGTGTCTTCTGAGGCTTCTGCCAGTGGTCAAAGCTTCCAGAAAAGCAGAGTGAGTATATTGTAGTATTTAGTTGCTTGTATAAAGAAATAAAAAGTACAGAACGACACTTAATCAAATTCATCAACAGTTTTGGTGGGAAATATGTGGACTGCTCACTAGAGTCACACAAAATGGTGTCAGCTAGCTGACACAATTTTAAATAATTTGGGAACAAATGATCTGTTTACAAAGAACGTATTTGACACAGATTTGATCAAAACATTTGGATTAAAATTTTTGCTATTGTTCCCACCTTTTCTCACATTTATTTATTAGCACACTTATAAGCACAGGTTTAAATAGTCTGAGGGTCAGAAAGTAGGGTCATATTCAAGGATTATATGAACTGGTTAAAGTTAGTGTCTTTGCAAATCTATACTGTTTGCTGTTATTGGAGATAACAGTACAGAAATGTTCTTTCTCTCCCAGTCTGAGGGGTTGTAATATTACAGATCAAATCTGTTCAGCCCTGGCATTTGTGCTCAGCTCAAACTCTTCACGTCTGAAAGAGCTGGACCTCAGTGACAACAACCTCCAGGTCTCAGGAGTACAGCTTTTCTCTGCTGGACTGAAGAGTCCTCACTGTAAACTGGAGATATTGAAGTAAGATCAATTGTATAAGTGTGTTTGGCAATGTGCATCTGTGTGGATGACTTTTTAAATAGAGTACAAAAGTTGGGTTCCAGAAGTAAAAACTCATTAATTTTCTCCATAAGGAAGTTAATTTTAATGATAACTTATAAACTGTTCAAGTTAGACCTACTGTTAGCTACGTTACCTATGATACAGAGTCAAGACAAGCAAAACATCAAGATCTTGTTAGCTCTGCCCATTCCCATGAAGCATTGTGAATAACGTAATCAAGACAGTCTTTTAAGTACTTTTTTTTTTTGTTTCAAATCAAATTTTGTAATACTCTGATTCTGCTCTTAGCTGGTTGATTTGGTTCATGGCTTGTAATGGTTTTAATGAAGAATATTTCAAATCCCTATGGGAAAAATTAATTTAAAAAATATTTTAATTATAGTGTAATTTTAATGAATATTATAATTATTATAAATATAAATATTATAATTCTGGAACCAATGGTGCTGAAAAAGTGTGCGGCACTGATGCTCTCTATTGCAAAGTGTGTTTCCAGCTTTTATTACATTTCTTTAATCTCTGAATGCTTTTATGTTCTGATATTACGTTTGTGCTCAATATAAATAATTTGAAATTTAATGCAAATGTTTCTGCAGGTTGTGTAACTGCAATATTCGAGAGGACAGTTGTGCTGCTCTGGTTTCAGGTCTGATATCAAACCCATCACATCTGAGAGAAATCAGTCTGAACTCTAATAAACCAGGGTATTCAGCAATGAAGCTTTTGTCTGTTCTACTGGAAGATCCACATTGTAAACTAGAGAAACTACAGTGAGTAATTTTGGATGTATTAAGTCATTTTTCATACATTATTTCACAACAAATACACCAAAAATAGTTGCATTCAAATTTTAAGCAGCAATACAGCTTAATTAATGTATGTGTTGAGCCGTACATGTAAGCACAGAGTGTTTCTTCTCTCTGTAGGCTGTATAACTGTAGTATTGGAGAGGAAGGTTGTGCTGCTCTGGCTTTAGCGTTGATATCAAACCCTTCACATCTGAGAGAACTCAATCTGAACAACAATGAACCAGGAGATTCAGGAGTGAAGCTTCTCGCTGATCTACTGAAGGACCCACACTGTAAACTGGAGAAACTACAGTAAGTGATACTGTACAGTGAGTGATATTTCATCATTAGCGCTAACAAAGTTAACTCATTATTTTAAAGGTGCTCTAAGTGATGTCATGCGTTTTTAGACCAAAACAGTTTTTGTCACATACAGCAACATCTCTCACTATCCGCTAGCTGCCTGTCCCCTGAACACACTGTAAAAAACGCGGTCTCTGTAGTCGCCTCTGTAAATGCACGTTCATGACTGTTTCAGGAAGCACGGAGGGGAGGGGAGGAGGAGGAGGAGGGAGGGTCTAGCTAGCCTCTGTTTTGTTTGACAACACTTCGAACGTCAACAGGAAGTTACTCCGCCCAGGATTGCTTAGAGAACCTTTAAGCAAAAATGTTTAAAATGAGGCAATGCAAAAAAAAAAAATAGTATATTCACTGCACTAAACTCTGCAGGACAGTGAACATAATTTTAGTGTCATTGTTACACCATATCCTAACAGGATGCGAAAAGATTTGTCGACACCAGACGCAACACGACTTTGAGACATTACAAAATCAATCAAAAATCACAGCCAATCAGAAGAGCTTGTGGGTGGAGTCTTTTTGCAAATACACTGCATTCGCAACCAAATAAATCAAATATCAGCCAATACAGCCAATCAGATGAGTGTGTGGGGGCCAAGTCTCTCTGCAAGTGCAACCAAATCAATAAAAAATCACAGCCAATCAGAAGAGGGTGTGTGTAGAGTCTCTCTGCAAGTGCAAAGCACTCGCAACCACATCAATCAAAAAATCACAGCCCATCAAAAAAGCATGTTGGCAGAGTCTCTCTGCGCACTGCACTCACAACCAAATGGATAAGCACATAATCAAATTCATAAATATCTCACCATTTTAACACTTCTTAATACATTTTTTTAAATTAAAAGTTGTATTTGTTAGTATTAGGTAATGCATTGTGAACTAAAGTAAACAAACGATTAACAACTATATTTTTACTCACTAAAATTATCAAAGATTAATAAATGCTTTAGAATTATATTGCTCATTGTTACTTATGCATTAACTAATGTTAAATGGTTCACCAAAAAATTAAATTTCTGTCATTAAGTACTTACCCTCATGTCGTCCCAAACCCGTAAGACCTTCGTCATCTTTCAAATTTCATTTTTGTGTGAACTAACCCTTTAACAAATTGAAGTAACAAAAATGTTTTTTGTTGTTGTTTTGTTTTTTTCCTGGTTATGGTTATAGCTGTAGTTAACAATAATAACCCTTCACCAGAGGGCAGAGATATAATAGATATGATAAACATGTTTGTTAATCAGTATCTGACTCCTTGACTCTCAGTCATAAACAATACAATCTTTTAAACATAAACCATTCATATACTTATAACTAATTATGAATGGAAAATGAATGCTTATATGTTGTTGCTTGATGAGAAGAAAAATAAATGTCATCAGGAAAATGTTTGTTCCTGGTGCAAATGTCGGCAAGAGCCTCAAGTATGAGATGTTTATCTTTTTCTGTCTGCAGGCTTGATGACTGCAGTATTGGAGAGGAAAGTTTTGCAGCTTTGCTTTCAGGTCTGAGATCAAACCCCTCACACATAAGAGAACTCAATCTGAGCTGGAACAAACCAGGAGATTCAGGAGTGAAGCTTTTGTCTGATCTACTGAAGGACCCACACTGTAAACTGGAAATACTACAGTGAGTGATGTTTAATATTCAGGGCTGCAAAATGCATAGCATCGCTAACATTACTTAAAGAAATATATTTGAACTAGATGTGTAAGCTGGTGTTTCTGATAGCCCATAAATATGAATGTTGGAGTGAATGTTCTTTTCAAGTACTTTAGTTAAGGTACTGTTAACAACAGCCCACATTTCTAAATGTTCAACTGGTCTCTTAAGTCACTTGTCTGTTAATTTTCAGAAATTAGAATATGAGTGTTGAGCTGTAAGGGTGTATTCACACTTGGCAGTTTTGGTTGGACTAAAGCAAACTCTAATGTGATTGCTATGTTAGTGCGGTTCATTTAAATAAGTGCGAATGCTGCCATCCAAAACTTTGTTATGCACCAAACAAGCGGATCGAGGCCGCTGAAAATGTGGGTCTCGGTCCACTTCCAAATGTACTCTGTTGCGGTTCGACAAAAATATGAATGCAACATGGACCACAGGCATCTAAATGAACCAAAAACAAGACATTATGTCTCAAAATACAAGCCTAAAAAATTTGTGGTTCTTCTTGTCATAGTCGTAATGTTTCCCATTACAGTTTGGTACAGGCATTGGAAATGCGTCTCCTTGTAGCACATCTTCATTTGAGTGTGTAAAAGAGGCATTCCTGCTGCTGTTTTGACTCGGCACATTTTATAAGCTCTTCACAAGATCTCAGCTGGTAAAAATACCATTATATATACACATACAAGTGTTTAGCTCAGCACACAGCATTGTTTTAGGTGTTCTGTCACAAAATATATGTCATACAATGTTTTTTGTTGTTGTTGTTGTTTTATATCTTTAAGTTTGGTGTTAAAAATGACAGCGTAAATGCTAAGTGAATCAGGACTAAACTTATTATTTTCTTTTTGGGTCCAGACCAAAAGAACCAAGAGAAGTGAACTACAAGTGTGAACACACCCTGAGTGTTTATCTCTCCTCAGGTTGGAGTGCTGCAGTATTGGGGAGGAAGGTTGTGCTGCCCTGGTTTTAGGTCTGTTATCGAACCCGTCACATGTTAAAGAACTCAATCTGAACTACAATGAACCAGGAGATTTAGGAGTGAAGCTTCTGTCTGTTCTACTGAAGGACCCACACTGTAAACTTGAGAAACTAGAGTGAGTGAAGATAGTTAATAATTTTATCAAATCAATTAGTCTTATATTTTTAAATATTTCATTTTTCATATAACATGAAATGTTTCATGTTATATTAAATGTAGAATATGTGTTGAGCAGTAAATTTTAGTCATTCTCTTCTCTGCAGGCTGGAATACGATAGCATTGGAGAGGAAGGTTGTGCTGCTCTGGCTTCATCTCTTATATCAAAACCATCACATCTGAGAGAACTCAATCTGAGTTGGAATAAACCAGGATATTCAGCAGTGAAGCTTCTGTCTGATCTACTGAAGGACCCACACTGTAAACTGGAGAAACTACAGTAAGTGATATGTTAAATATCATTTATATTTACTTTTTTTTTTCATATTTTTGTGTATATTTAAGGTAATACTTTAGTTTGATAGATGCAACTATATGCCAACTTATTCTACTAACCTTAAACCTAACGGAACAGTCTACTAATACACTGAGAGTTAGTTGACTTGTAGTTGCAAAGTTACTTATATTTAGTGGAATGTCTAAAGTTGACTACTGAAATAAAGTCTAACCATATTTAATTCCAAACTTTCTTCTCTCTCTATTTTTTTTTACAATAACCATACATATTGTGGTTACTGTATGTTCAGTTCATCATCAATTTCAGTATTTTTTTAGGACTGCACAATTGCAAGTTTTACTTATTTAAAACAAACTTAAGTTAAAACTTATTTTATCACGCGTGTACATACACACTAAATGTCTTTTCTCTCTGTAGGCTGTATGACTGCAGTATTGGAGAGGAAGGTTGTGCTGCTCTGGCTTTAGCACTGATATCAAACCCTTCACATCTGAGAGAACTCAATCTGAACAACAATGAACCAGGAGATTCAGGAGTGAAGCTTCTCGCTGATCTACTGAAGGACCCACACTGTAAACTGGAGAAACTACAGTAAGTGATTTTATTTTAGTGTTTTTTTTTTTTTTTTTTTGTGAAAATTATCAGTGTACCGTTCCAGCATCAGGAGGAAGTGTTTTTTTCAAACAAACATGTATATTTCAATGGTTCTTAACCCAGGGTGACTTAAACATATTTAAATTAATAAATGATAATCAGTTTATTTAAATAACCTTACTCTAATCTAAGTTAAAATACTAAAAATACACAAAATCAAAATGTTAACTGAAAACTCAAATTTCTTTTTATTTTCCTTTAATAACTATTGTTTTTATTGAAGAACAGTTCTTTAAACAGTTTCATCAGTTCTTAAAGCATCAATAAAAATGAATGAATCATGGTTATTAATTTAATGTAATATTTTTGACATAATGTTTTTTTTTTTATTTGGATTGCAGAGTTTCTAAGATATTATTTTCTTGTGACTGTTGTATCAGGACAGCCAGATTAGATTTATCAGATTTTTAACTTTTTTTTTGTCCTCGCATGACATATACCTGTGCGAGAGGTGTTTCAAAGATGGTCGCCAAGTGAAATGACTTACCTTAAAGGGACTTTTGCTTGGTGCAGAACTGCCTGTATGAATGAACAGTGCATGTTTGGAGTCATTACTTTTGCAGTTTCTTTTAGTGCTGCAGAAAAGACAAACTGCAGGATTACAGTTCTGAATCTTATTGATCTTGTATTGAGCTTAAGCATGAGAAGAATTTCTATTTCTCTTTGCAGGCTGGAATACTGCAGTATCGGTGAGGAAGGTTTCACTGCCCTGGTTTCAGGTCTGAAATTGAACCCGTCACATCTGAGAGAACTCAATCTGAGCAGGAGCGAACCTAAAGACTCAGGAGTGAAGATGCTTTTCGATCTCCTGAAGGATCCACTGTGTAAACTTGAGAAACTACAGTGAGTAACATATCACGATTTTAAACAGGTTTTCATACATAATGTCACTTACTCCGGTCCCACTTTATATTAAGTGGCCTTAACTACTATGTACTTACATTTAAATTAATCATTTGATACAATGCACTTATTGTGTAAATACATGTTTTTACATTGTACTTATATTTTAAAAACACCTGCATGTAATTACATCTGTAATTAATTTCTGTAATAACATTTATAATTACACTGTTGACCCATCCCTTACACCTTACCCCTACCCTTAAACCTACCCATACCACCAAACCTGTCCCTAACCTTACCCGTATCACACCTCAATAGCAGCAAATGTGTTTTGCAATTCAATATGAACCCAGTAAGTACACTGTACTTATTTTTTGATGCAAGTACATAGTAGTTAAGGCCACTTAATATAAAGTGGGACCCTTACTCCTGTTGATTGCATTAGTGTTGAGGTATTTTTCTCCTTCTCTCTGCAGGCTTGATGACTGCAGTATTAGTGAGAAAGGTTTTGCTGTTCTGGTTTCAGGTCTGAGATCAAACCCCTCACACATAAGAGAACTCAATATGAACTCTAATAATCCAGGGTTCTTAGGAGTAAAGCAACTCTATGACCTACTGGGAGATCAGCACTGTAAATTGGAGAAACTACAGTGAGTGATATTTCATGTCTCTAAACCCAGACAGACTTGATGATGGTGAGATCAGATATATGTGGACCATAAAGTTGGACAAAAATATCGCTGGATTATATGGCAAAATTAATGTTCGGAAATGTAAACTGATAATTCCTACTGACACACTAAAGCAAAAGTTATAACTGTCTAAAAACAATGGTGGTGAAGAATCTTAACATTAGCATTTGATGGAGGTATATTTATAATTTATGACCTATCCGCTGTAAGTGTCTTTCTATCCTCAGGTTGGAGTGCTGCGGTATTGGCGAGGAAGGTTGTGCAGCTCTGGCTTTAGTGCTGATATCAAACCCTTCTCATCTGAAAGAACTTAATCTGAACTACAATGAACCAGGAGATATAGGAGTGAAGCATTTGTCTGTTCTACTGAAGAACCCACGCTGTAAACTGGAGAAACTAGAGTGAGTGATACAGTATTATCACTATCATTATCAAATTAAATCAAGGCACAGTGGTGCATTTAGCTAAACTTCTTTAGCTTGAATTTGAAGTGATGAAAAATTGTCTGTCAAGGGGAGGCAGCAGCACACATGGACACTACAGCTTATCTCCCTACAGAAAGTGCTAAATATCTTCATTTGCTAAAACTTTGGACTTTATACAAACAACAAGATGCATACTTGAACTTTTTTGCACCACTACATTCCTGTTATGACATTACTACTAATATTACTACTATTAAGACCATTATCACTACAGCTTTATTATTAAATATTTGTGCATCCCAATTGGCGTACTTATGTGGTATTCTATGATGTTTTTAAGTATAAATAGTGAGTAGTGTGTTCACACTGAAAATTTCAAAAAGAAAAAGTGCACTTTAAATACCCAGATGATGCACTAAATTAACAGAAAAAAACGAAGTGTGGAATGTTGTACACTTCATGCACTCAACTGTCACAGCTTTAATTACATAGCGGAGGGGTAGGGGGTATCAGACTCTGCTGAATGACAAAATAACATTATAAAATGCACACACTACATGGATTAGTACATAGTACATAAGTACATAATGTATAAGTGCATAGTTTATAGTATGCCATTTGGGATGCAACTCATGTAAACCAGCCATATATTCTTACATTGCTCCTGCTGGATAAAGTGTTTTGAGTTTTTCTCTTTGTCTCTGCAGGTTGTCTCACTGCAATATTAGAGAGAGAGGATGTGCTGCTCTGATTTCAGCTCTGAGTTCAAACCCATCACACCAGAGAGAACTTAATCTGAACTATAACCAGGACACTAAACAGTGATGCCGTTCTCTGATCTACTGGATGCTCACTGTAAAGTCAAACTAATGTTATCTCTTTTGTTTTAAATGTGTAAATGTGTAAATGTGTAAATACAACCAACTTTCCAAAGATATAGGTTTTTCTGTTTCACTTAATTGAACAGTTAACAGGTTTTCATGTTTGTGGCTTAAGAATCTAATGCATATATTTTTTCATTAATATATGTATTTTACAAGCCTAAAAAGGGAATGTGTTTTACATATACTGTACCTCGAATTACACGTTGTCAGTAATTACAATCAGTTAGTAATGATGAACGTAGTGATTTATGTTTCAGGAGTCCAGCACTTGATCCATTTAGAAACAAACTTAAAAGTTAATAGACCCTTTTCACATTTCCTGATTTCTCAGAAGCAGAAGTCATCATAGTTGGGTAAAATATTATAGCGGTGAATGAGAGACTTTATTAATATTTTTTTCTTTATTAAATTTTCCATTTGCACAAATAGCAAAAGAAAAACTCCACTATAGTGTTCTTCACAACTTTCAAAAGGAGGAAAAAATAGAGAACGATTGAAAACGGCAGTCAGAAGAGAGAAAGATGTAATTATTACCATCACTTTCATAGCCTGTGTATTAGAAACACCTTCACAGCAGTGTTAATTTTTTTTTTTTTTTTTTTTTGTAATTAAATGGTAATGCAATGGTAATATAATAATATAGTCTTATAAATGTTTATACATTTTTAAAAAATGAAAATATAAAAAACTTTGTAGAATTTACGATATTGATGGCCGTTAAAACACCTTATCATAGTCTGAGAAAAGGGTCTAAATGGTCTATATCAGGGGTGTCCAAAGTCCAGCCCGTGGGCCAAATGCGGCCCGGGATGAATTTTATGATTTAATTTAGTTTAAAGCCAGTTGAAACAGTGCCAACTTAATCAACAACACTAACGTGCAAATCAGGAGAAACATTGAGCCCATCCAGTTAGAATACATTTCAACCAACAATTCATCAACATTATCAAGGATTTACTGTGGTAACACTAACTGTAACCATGGTATTTTGTCATAAATGTAGGTTAATCTCTCATTGTATTTAATTTTTAATGTAGACGTATTAAATGAGTAGTAAAGGCCAAGTTACAGACTATTTTTGTCATAAACTTGCAGTTTTGTGCATTTTTTTTAAAATGTGTTAATAGACTAAATAACATAAAACCATTCTAGATATAGAAACAATATTTTTTTACTGTTTACCAGTGAGGTCCATGTGTGGTTTAACCTGTGGTGATCTAAATAGAGTACTTGTTAATGTAATTAAAAATAGAGTTCTAATTCAGTAATAATATTTAAATTCCACCCTTTAAAACAAAGTTGTTAAAAGTTTTACAGATATTGTTTGTGTATTAAATTTACATCTGTGTCCTATCTCAAGCTACTCTACTGTCAGCTCAAGATTGTCAAATCGGTCATGTTTCCAAGAAACAAAACATGTAATATATATATATTGGTGTGTCCACAACATCGAATCTGGCCCCCTTTTAAAAATGTTTGGTCACCCCTGGTCTATATACCGTTAAATTTTGAAAAACAACACCTTACCGGGTGCGCGCGCACTCTCCACTGAGGTAAAATCCCGCCCGTTTTCTAACCGACGTCTTTAAAAAAGCGCGAGTTCGGATGTCAACATGATCAACTTTCAGAGAAGTTGCCTCAGCAAAACATAGTTTAGAACACTGAAACGTTCATTTTAATTTTCCAGCTGCATATTTTATCAGATAAATGAAAAATGACATCATGAATGTCATAGACAGAAATAAACTCCCGCTGATCGCCGTCCACGTGATGACGTAAAGGCTGTGAGTGGGGAAAGAAAGGCACACACTCGATTCTTATGAATCCAACAGCACTTGTTCATATTCTTTGCGGCTGTTTCTGCAGTTTACGTCATTACACCAATAGGTGGCGCCCGAGTCCAATGAGTGTCTTTTTGGTTATTAAAAGCATGTCGGTCTGATTACATTAAAAATCACAGCCGAAACACCACAAAACACTTCTTTAGAAGAGTTTTACATTTATTTAATGTTTATATAAATTGACAATTTACCCAGTTTCGTGTTTTGTTGATTTTCAGGTATAAGATGACTAGATTTTCAAGGTAAAAGTTTAAACCCCACCGTACAGTTGAGTGCATACGTTTGCACCCCTTTTCAGAATCTGCAACATCATGTTTAATAATAATAAAAATAAACGGATCATAAGAATTGCATGTTGTTGTGTTAATACTGCCCTGATGAAGCTATTTCACATAACAAATTTCACAAGACACAATAATAACTGAATTGTATTTTAATTTTATTAATGTATTAGTAAATGTTTAAAATAATATTAACTAAGGTTATTAAATGCTTTAGAAGTATTTCTTAATTGTTCATGTTAAAGGGTTAGTTCACCCAAAAATGAAAATAATGTCAGTAATTCCTCACCCTCATGTCGTTCCACACCCGTAAGACCTCCGTTCATCTTCAGAACACAAATTAAGATATTTTTTGATGAAATCTGAAGGCTCAGTGAGGCCTGCATAGCCAGCAATGACATTTCCTCTCTCAAGATCCATTAATGTACTAAAAACATATTTAAATCAGTTCATGTGAGTACAGTGGTTCAATATTAATATTATAAAGCGACGAAAATATTTTTGGTGCACCAAAAAAAACAAAATAACGACTTATACAGTGATGGACGATTTCAAAACACTGCTTCAGGAAGCAGCCATCGGATTTCATCAAAAATTTCTTAATTTGTGTTCTGAAGATGAACGAAGGTGTGGAACGGCATGAGGGTGAGTAATTAATGACATTATTTTCATTTTTGGGTGAACTAACCCTTTAATTAATGAAGTTAAATAACTTTAATGAATTTGTTGCTAGTAATAAAAAACCCAATTTGTAAAAATATAAATGATTGAGACAAACGGAGCATGCAAACTGTGACAACTAGCCCCGGTCTCCCTCAAGAGAAGTGATTATATGATGCTCATGACGTGTCCTCAGAGCTCATGTGATCGGCTGCTGTCCGCGGTGCTGAAAACCTCCAGAAAGTCTTTCTGAAGCTCAAACTCGCGCAAACGATGATTTATTGGTTCATGTCTGATTCTTCACCATCCGCGCGCGCTCAGGGCGGGTCGTGTGACGTCACGCGCGCGATCATCGGTCCAGACACTCGGCGAGTCCGCGCGACCGTAACGGATATTTTTTACCTCAAAAGCCTCTAAAAAGCCCTTTCATTAAAGAGGAGCGGAAGGGAATAAACAAAGAGCGGAAATGTCTGTGGCGGGGCTGAAAAAGCAGTTTCACAAAGCGACTCAGGTAAGAGCTGAATCCGTCCGTTATTCGCGGTGATGATGATGATGATGATGATGATGGGTTTGGTCTCTATGAAACCATCAGTCATCAATCATCACACTCTTCATTTGAGTCAGAGTTAAGAAAACGAGTTTGTTGGCGCTTATCTGCAGTCAGTGTGGTCGTTTTTGAATGTATGAAAACAGCGCGAGACCTGCGGGTGACCAGGCACCGTCACGTGATCGCGAATATTCACGCGCGTTATGTAATCGGCCGCGCGCGCTGAAATGATGCTCACCTGAGGAGAAAAAGACTAATATTTGTGTTTATTTATTTTTTTTAAAGTCACTTTCTGTGTAGACACAAACATTAAAGTCTCGAATATAAAAATAAAATATAAAAATATTTTAAACATTAAACATTCACGCCTTTGAAAAACAGTTCATGTTGGATACTTTTGAAATCCAAAAAAAAAAAAAAAAAAAAAAAATCTTTTACAATATAAATTTAAATGGTTAGTTTGATAGAATTTACAAAAAAATATGAATAAAAATTGTTGCTAGAGAAAACAAACATTTATGACTTTTTTTTTTGCTATAATGATGATTGTCAGCTTGTCACATCAAATACTTTACATTTATTCATTTATTTTATCCAAGTAAGGATTATTGATAATACATGCCATGGCACATGTTTGTTTAAAATAGCTCCCGGCCCACCAGAAATAGAAATGTGAATCAATACTCTGTCCTTACTGCGCACACGTCAACATGAATCAATACTCAAAGGGAACAGAAACAATGTCACATTAGTGGTTAGTTCAGTCTTCACTGGTAATTAAAGTTGCATTGGATTTGGATAATAAATTTTGAATGTTGAATTCATCAGACAAACAGCAGAAGTAGAAAGAGAGTCTAGAATCACTCATGATGCTTCGAGATCTGGAAAGATTAGTGTGGGAAACTGGATGCTTGCACACATTGTGTGTGTGTGTGTGTGTGTGTGTTTAAACAAGACGAGATGATGTCAGCAAATGTGCTTTATTTGGAACATTAAATTATATGTTTAATAAATATTTATTATAATATTTTAATAATTGTATAATTATTCAGTTTATGGTGACACATTACAATAATGTTCCATCAGTTAAATACAAAGTTCTGTCATGAAACTCTAGATGGCGCAGTCCTTAACTCAATTTGCTCACAATCACATCATTCTGTGTAGGGCACAGCTGATTGGTTCCTGCTGTATCAGTAGCCAATGAGCTCGCTGCTCAACCTTGAAATACTGATCAGCATTTGCTGTAACAGTTGCAGCGCGCTTTCAGAAACCCTCCACCTTCCCCAGCTCCACCTGCAGGGCTTTTAAAACGTATTTCACTACAGATTACAAAATACATGCTTTAAAAAGTAATTTATAATGTATTCCATTAAATTATCCAAGTTTTGTAACTTAATCTAAATACTTTACTTTAATACGAATAACTATGTAACAAAAAAAAAGGTAACTGTGAGTTTTTAGCTCACAATTCTGAATTTTTTCTCAGAATTGACTCTTCGCAAAGACCCGCCCCCCTTAGTTACTGTTGCTTTGTCCGACAAGCCATGGCGCTGTCACGCCACACGCAGTGAAAAATACATCACGGAGCAAAGAGGACACTGACAACACGTCGACAGACAAGACAAAGCAGGTTACTTATGATATTAAACAAAGTCCCAGCTTTAAAACTGTGTAATTCAGACAATAAAAACCGTTTTGTGGCTCTTTAATGTGTCGTGACAGATCGCTGTAGCGCCTCAGCTCAAGCGGCTCATGAACCGATCATCTCTTCCTACTAGTTCATTTATAGCATCAAATAAACGAATGAACATCAGAAGGAATGTTGAATCAAACGCGGAAAGACGTCAGTATAGCCATTTTTCAAGTTTAAGTCCACCGAGGTTAATCTTCTAACTCCTGACTGCTTTGTTGGACAAAACGGTGGATTTGGCGTTCTGATTGGTTAGATCGCTTGTCAATCAAACTCCCTGCAAAGGGTCAAATTGCATGATATAAAGTTGCAATTGCGAGTTATAAAGTCAGAATTGTGAGATATAAACTTGCAATATTGAGAAAAGAATTTAGAATTGTGAGATATAAACTCAATTTTGAGGAAAAAGTCAGAATTGTGAGATATAAACTCAATTTTGAGGAAAAAAATTGCGAGAAAAAAGTCAGAATTGCACGTTTTTATCACGCAATTCTGACTTTATAACTTGCAATTGTGAGTTTACATCAATTAAAAAAAAATAGAATTGTAAGATGCAAACTCGCAATTGTGAGAAAAAAAGTCAGAATTGTGAAATTAAAGTTGAAATTAGCTTCTTTTTTTTTTACAATTACAAGGGACAAACAACTATTGCAAAATATGGAAACAGTGGTGGATCATCCAGGTAATGACAGGGCAGTTAAGATTCAAGGGTATGTCAATTTTTTAATGGGACAATTTTTATAAATTCAGTCTTGTGCAGGGTTGCCAGGTTCTCACAACAAAACCCACCCAATTGCTACTCAAAACTAGTCCAAAACTAGCCCAGTCGCATAAAATTTGCATTCCAGGGGCTAAATATCATGTTATTTGAGGTCGCTTCAACCTGCGGACATGAAAAACAACCTGCGGCAACAGTGTTAAAGTAGCCCAGTTCCGCGGGAAAACCTCGGACTTGGCAACGCTGGTCTTGTGGAGTATCTGTTATGTGAAATAGCTTATTCAGGACTGTACTAAATAAAAATAACATGCAATTTTTATTTAAAATTATTAAAATGTTGCATATTCTGCAAGGGGTATGAAACTTATGAGCAGAACTGTAGCTTAGAATGATTTTGCCTAATGAAATAAATTACATTAAAATTCAAAGTAATCACTTTGATAATCTAAAATACTTTTCAGATGTAACTGTAATTTGATTACCACCCATTTAAAATGTAACTAATGAAATACAGTTACTCAAATTTTGTATTTTAAATGCGCAACAAAGTATTTCGTTACTCCCCAACCCTGTCCACCTGTACAGATCTGCTTCGGGTAATTCATATTAATGCTTAATTTAATTTATATAAATGTATTAATACTATTAGTAAAGTAAAGCAGAGAAACAAAACAGAAGCAAATGAAATTTTAATAGGGTACATTTATTATACATTATATTAATATAATTATAATTTTAATCATGATACTAGTCTTACTATTTTATAAAATATATTGTGATATCAATATTTAAATAATTAATTAATGTATTTAAAAACTGCATTTACAGTGTGTCTATATATATTTATGTGTATGTAAATGTATTTGTGTATGAATATGTTATTATCTTTATATAAATAAACACAGAATAGACAGTAGATTGAAGTTGTGAACAGATTGAGTTGATCTGAACATCATAAACACGTCAGGAGTGTGTTGAGATACGACTAACATATGAGAAAACCACGTACAAGAGGAGAGAGATGAATAATACATGCTCAGAGTAAACCTGCTGCACTGCACATCTTTAATTTATACTGTCCACACACACACACACACACACACACACACAGTATGGACGGACAGTTAGAGCTTCTCTCAGTTCATATCGGTCTTCTTACATAACAGGCGTTTCAGACTGACGGATTGATCTAGACATGAGTGAGAGAGAGATGTGTGTACGTTACACTCGTGCAGAAACACTTTTGACTATCAAGAACCGCCCACTTAAACAGGAAGTGAGCGTCTGATTGACATGTGCAGCGATCACGTCACAGAGTATCACTCTGACTGATGATGATGTAACAGTACATGTGGACCAGTATTTTATACTTACTAACGCTGTCGCTTACTATGTTCCGTATTTAAATAGAAGAGCATATTAAAGGGTTAGTTCACCCAAAAATGAAAATAATGTCATTTATTACTCACCCTCAAGTCGTCATGTCATATCAAACCATCGGATTTCATCAAAAATATCTTAATTTGTGTTCCGAAGATGAACAAAGGTCTTACAGGTGTGGAACGACATGAGGGAGAGTAATTAATGACATTATTTTCATTTTTGGGTGAACTAACCCTTTAAAACAAGAACAAATATCTGTGATATCTGATCAAGTAAACTGGATATTAATGAGTTCAGTAATGAGTAGATGTTCTGATCACTAATTACTAATGCCTTCAATCAGACATCTGTCTCTGTTAGATCTGGGCTGGTCATGTGACTCACATGAACGGACACTGACTGCTTCCTGAGAATGTTGTAGGTGTTCTTTGTGATGTCATCAGTTTCTCCACTTCCTGTTTTCTGGGTTTCAGACAGTTATTGATTTTTCACTGTTTTAATCTTTCAAGTGAAATCTAAACTTATAATACACAGTAAAACAGTAAAATACACAGGAAAGTCTGAAAATATGATATAGAAGAATGACATTCAGAGCTCAGATGTGTGGATGTGATGAGAGACAGACAGATGGGGGTCGTACATCTCTATTTTCTGTCGGATGGTATCATCAGGTCGCTGTTGCTATGGAAACTGGCTCTCGTGCACACAGTCCATCTCACGCAGCATCACTTTCACAGAGATATTCAGAGCCTGGAATAAAACAAGAGCATCATATATATATATAGTGTGTGATATTAAAGTAATAATGACTCAACATTGTTAATGAATCATTAGTGTGTTTCATCACATTTATCTTCTGTGTTGTGAAGATCTTCACTGGTTCTGTGGAGGAAAACAAGTAAACAGCCCATAATTAATATCAGAGTGATGCATCTGCAGTTTACAGTCATCCAGTCGCACTGCAGAAAGTGTTTCTTCCAATACAAACATCTAAACAATCAAGATACGTTTACTGGAAATTTAAAACAACTTCAAAATCTGAAACAGAAAAGTGTCAAAATGAAGCTTAAAAATATCTGCCAATGGAGTCAGTAAAATGATCTTGATTTCCGTTGAATTAAATGATTTTTCTGACTCCATTGGCAGATATTTGTTCTTGTTTTAAGTGTAAACGCTCTTAATTTTGATGAATTATTGAGAAAACAAGACTTAAATCAAGATAGGAGATGCAAAATTGCATGCTTGGAAACATTTTACAGTCAGTTAATGCATAAACTAACAATGAGCAACACATTATTATTATTATAATCTTTAATGTTAGTGAATAAAAAGAGTTCATGCCAGCTTGGGTTCATCAGATACAACTTTTGATTTCAATATTGTATTAGTAAATGCTGAAATTATCATTAACTAAGATTATTAAATGCTTTGGAAGTGTTTTTCATTGTACACAACTAATGTTAACAAGCTTACTGTAAAGTGTTACTGAATGTTTAGATATTTCTGGAAAACAAGATAAAGATACAGAGTAAGAAAATCATTTTCATATTATATTTATATTGTGTGTTTCTCACCTGTAGAAAGTCAGTGAGAAGGTGGGAGGAGCTGAAGGAACCAAACTGGACGATGATTTCAAAGAAATGGAAAGGTACACACACACACACACACACACACACACACACAATGATAACAGTAACTTAATGGGAACGTTAGCAAAACGCTCTTAGAACGTATTTTTGTTAGGCGGGTTAGTACAGTAAAGTTGCTTTGAATCATATAAAGCACTATAGAAAAGGTGACGTTATTATTATATTATTAATCAATGTCATCTGAAGTTTACATATTTAAACATTTTTTCCTGCCTTAAAATAGCTTTAATGTAACTCTACACTCATTAATATACACAGATCTATGAATATGCTAATTAGCCCCGCCTCCACTCACTCGCACAAGCTCAGAGATCCACTCGGTCAGCTTACTGAGGTAAACGCTGCACAATGATATCGCTTTTTACAACGTCAGACACATAACGGAAATTAATATGATTAGACTTTTGCTTGACTATGTTATCAAACAGCTAATAATGTGTTGCTAATGTTACACAATTCATGTTCATATTCAATCAGTATCCTTACAAACGCTTTGAACAACTCAGTGGAGAAAGGCTTATAGTTCATCATAATATGCATCATACACACATCATTTAGCTAAATCTACCCGATTTTACATATCAACAGAAAAATATATCGGGATAATCTTCAAATGAGACTCTTGTGTGGTCAGTTAATGATATGCTAAAGCCCGCTGGCACTTCGACGTGATTGGTTTTTGTTGTGGTCTTGCTGGAATCATATCAGCACCAGCATACAAAACATGCACTACCAGTCAAAAGTTTGGAAACATTACTATTTTTAATGTTTTTGAACAAAGTCTCTTATGCTCATTAAGGCTGCATTTATGTCATAATAAATACAGAAAAAACAATCATATTGTGAAATATTATTCCAGTGTAAATCAGCTGTTTTCTATGTGAATATATAGTAAAGTGTAATTTATTCCTGTGATCAAAGCTGAATTTTCAGCATCATTACTCCAGTCTTCAGTGTCACATGATCCTTCAGAAATCATTCTAATATGATGATTTATTATCAATGTTGGAAACAGTTGTGCTGCTTAATATTTTTTTATAACCTGTGATACTTTTTTTAAGATAAACAGCATTTATTCAAAATCTAAATCTTTTCTAACAATATAAATCTTTACTATCACTTTTTATCAATTGAACACATCCGTGCTGAATGAAAGTATTAATTTCTTTCAAAAAATAAAAAAATAAAAAAAATTACTGACCCCAAACTTTTGAACAGTAGTGTATATTGTTACAAAGATTTCTATTTTAATAAATGCTGATTTTTTTTTAACTTTTTATTCATCAAAGAATCCTGAAAAAGTATCACAGGTTATAAAATTATATTAAGCAGCACAACTGTTTCCAACATTGATAATAAATCATCATATCAGAATGATTTCTGAAGGATCATGTGACACTGAAGACTGGAGTAATGATGCTGAAAATTCACAGAAAATAAATGTGTGAAATAAATTATATGATGTTAAAATAGAAAACCATAATTTTAAATTGTAATAATATTTCACAATATCATTGTTTTTCTGTATTTATTATGAAAAAATGGAGCCTTAATGAGCAGAAGAGACTTTGTTCCAAAACATTAAAAATAGTAATGTTTCCACACTTTTGACTGTAGTGTGTATTATGTTGGTGTGAACTCTTGTGTGTTTGTTTGTGTGCAGAAAGTGGACACCACGAGCAGAGCGGTGCTTGACATCATGACCAAAACCACAGAATACCTGCAGCCCAACCCTGGTGAGTGTGTGTGTGTGTGTGTTGTGTGTGTGTGTGAGTGTGAGTGTGTGTGTGTGAGTGTGTGTGTGTGTGTGTGAGTGTGTGAGTGTGAGTGTGATTCTGTGGATCAGCAGCTCTTCTGAACGTGTGTGTGTTTCAGCGTCCAGGGCGCGTCTGAGCATGATCAACACCATGTCTAAGATCCGCGGTCAGGATAAGGGTCCAGGTTACCCGCAGGCTGAGACGGTGCTGGGCGACGCCATGACGAGGTTCGGCCGCGAGCTCGGAGAAGAGTCCAGCTTCGGTAACTCTTCCTGGATAAATAACAGCATTCAGTCAACCAAGAAAGAGTCAAAATAAGTCATGAATGTTTACCGTGTAGAAAACAACATCAGAAATTGAATCAGTTGCAAACTTATGTTGGAAAAATAGTATTAATTCTGAAGAAGATATTGAGTTGCGTCTGTGTTCAGGTTTGGCTCTGCTGGACGCCGGTGAATCCATGCGTGAGCTCGGTGAGGTGAAAGACGCTTTAGATATAAACGTCAAACAGAACTTCATCGACCCGCTGCAGAACCTGCACGAGAAAGACCTCAAAGAGATTCAGGTGCGGTTCGAGTCCGTTAACCGACAGAGAGAGAGGGATGAACGCGTGTAAACGTGTGTGTTTCTCCCGCAGCACCATCTGAAGAAGATGGAAGGTCGTCGTCTGGACTTCGATTATAAGAAGAAGCGTCAGGGGAAAGTGACGGACGACGAGATCAAGCAGGCGCTGGAGAAATTTGACGAGTCTAAAGAGGTGGCGGAGCAGAGCATGTTTAACCTGCTGGAGAACGACGTACGGTCACGCTAATGTAGAGAGCTGTATCCCACAATGCAAACCTCACAAAATAATGGTTTACATTTTTAGTCCAAATGGACTATATGCACGGTTACTTCCTGGTTGTGGTTAAGCCAGCTCGGGCATTTCCGGTGAACTGTCAGCTGTTCATTCTGTATTCGCTGTACATCGACACAAAACCATCAATGGTTGACTTTTTAATGTTGTATTCATATTTTAATGCAGTTATCACATTTACCTAATTTGCCAATAAACCAGTTTTATTAATTGCAATAAAGACGAAGTTATTGGGACCGTTTATAAACGCTGTGTCTGTAATTACACACACACACACACACATTATTCTCCAGCACTTCAAATGTTATTTTAATGTGATGACCACAAACATTATTTGTTCATTCTTCTGAGATTGTCTCCATTGTAAAACCAAACGTTTCAAAATGTAGGAAATTCAACATTTGATAGAAAACACTTATTTAAAAATTAAAAAGAGACAATAATTACCACTTTAACCAGCAGGTGGCGGCAAAGTAGCATTTATTTGCGCATATATCAGCCATTTCCTCTAATCGTTTTTCACTTCACTTTTGACTAAATATTAAACATTATAAAATAACTAGGTTTAAAAATACATTTTGTCAATGTGAAGTATGAAATACTCAAAAAATCTCCTGAAAAACAATAACTTTTCTTGTGAATGAATGACAGAAAGCGAGCGCCGCTCTCTCTTTAATCACAGCAGCTGTCAGTCAATGATTTCAGCACACTTGTGAAAACACACATTTATTCAATTAATCTAACTAAAGTGCACAATAAATATTCAATTTTTGAAGCTTTTTTGCACATAAAAGTGTGAAAACTGATGGTCGAATTGAATTTAGTCGAGGAGGAACACTGAGGAACGTCTTTATTTATATTTTATGCCGTCTTACGTTTGAATAACTAAATTAATGCCTGACTATTTAAGTGACTATATTCTGATTATAAACTAAGTATTACACTACTGATGCTCAACACACCAGCACATGACTCTCACCGGAAGTTTTCCAGCTGGATTATATTAATGTGGAAGTTCTAAAGAACGCTCCGTGCGTAGTCCATTGCAGATATACACATTGTTAGAGTATATAGTGCACAGTCTGCAGTGTGCTAATGTGTGTGTGTGTGTGTAGATCGAGCAGGTCAGTCAGCTGGCGGCTCTGGTTCAGGCTCAGGTGGAGTATCATCAACAGGCCGCTGAGATCCTGCAGCAACTCTCCAGCAAGCTGGAAGACAGGTCAGCTGATGCTCCACACTCCCATTATACACCTGGTTCTCTCACGTGACACGTATATCCACTGGGAGAGACTTTCATTCACAACAGTAAACACTGTAGATTATCAGATGTGCCTGTAAATGTTCCCTTTAAAGGGTTAGTTCACCCAAAAATGAAGTTTCTGTCATTAATTACTCTCCCTCATGTCATTCCACACCTGAGAGACCTTCGTTCATCTTCAGAACACAAATTAAGATATTTTTGATGAAATCAGAGAGGTATATGACTCGTTCATAGACAGCAATATAATCAACACTTTCAAGGTCCAGAAAGGTACTAAAGACATCGTTAAAACAGTGGATTAATGTTATGAAGAGACGAGAATACTTTTTGTGTGCAAAAACAAAACAAAAATAACTTTATTCAACAATCTCTTCTCTTCTGTGTCATTCTCATATGTTGTTTACATCCAGCGTTTCCAGGTCCATCGTCAGAACGCCGACTCATTATTGGCCGGCTTCACACACGTGTCGTGCTGATCACATGACCAGCTTTGGCCAATACTGAGCCGGCGTTCAGACGTAAACACGGAAGCTTCACTGTGTTACTGCGTCACCTGCGTAAGATAATGACGGAAGAGAAGAGATGGTTGAATAAAGTGGTTATTTTTGTTTTGTTTTTGCGCACAAAAAGTATTCTCGTCTCTTCATAACATTAATCCACTGCAGTCACATGACTGTTTTAACGATGTCTTTAGTACCTTTCTGGACCTTGAAAGTGTTGATTATATTGCTGTCTATGGACGAGTCTCTCGGATTTCATCAAAAATATCTTAATTTGTGTTCTGAAGATGAATGAAGGTCTTGCGGATGTGGAACGACATGAGGGAGAGTAATTAATGACAGAAATTTTTTATTTCTTTGTGTGTGTGTGTGTTACAGGATAAAGGACATGTCCAACAAACCGCGGAAGGAGTTCATCCCTAAACCGCGCATGGAGCTTCACCTGCCCAGTGAGAATCACAACGGAGGAATCAACTCTGCCAGATCACCTGCGCGCTCACCAGGTACACACACACGCTCACATGCACACACACACACGCTCACACACGCACACACACACACACACAGGGGTGTAGGGCTGGGCACTGACTCAAATTTCACGATTAACTCTTGATTCACAAGCATAAGATTCAATTCCAATTTCGATTCGATATCAATTAATTTGGATAAATATCAGGTACAGTACATTAATTTTGCACTCGTATCACAGTTGTGTATCACAGTGACGAGTTTTCTGTCTGTCTCTCAGCGCCGTTGGATCAGCCATGCTGTCGCGCGCTGTACGACTTCGAGCCGGAGAACGAGGGCGAGCTCGGCTTCAAAGAGGGCGACATCATCACTCTGACCAATCAGATCGACGACAACTGGTACGAGGGCATGATCAACGGCCAATCAGGATTCTTCCCCGTCAACTACGTGGACATCCTGGTGCCTCTGCCTCACTAGGCTCCGCCCACCCCTGCTCCTGCCTAGCAGCCCAACAGCCGCCTGTATCGTGCATCTGTGCTACAGCTTCACTTCCTGTTCCTGTGACTCGGAGGATGATGATGAAGATTACAGACATTGCGGAGTCACGTCTGAGTGGAGAAACAGTGCTCAGTGTGTGTGTGTGTGTGTGTGTGTGTGTGTTTGCGCTCCTGGACTCGTGGTGAATCATGAGTCTCTTTATATTTTTTCTCGTATTTCAGTTTTATTTATTTGTATTTTGCCTTCGCTTCACTCTTCTGATAAACCTCACTTAGTCCAGCTCTATCCCAGCATGCTTTTAGGAAAGTTCTGGATCTCACATCACAAACGAGGACAGATTACGTCGCTGCTGCTGTTTGTTACACACGTTAAATCACGGTTTTCTTGTAACTCACGTTCTGCCGGATCCTGCCAGAAAAGACTTTTCGTGATTTTATTGCCTGCTGATGCATTTGAGCCTAAACTTGCGCCGACACTGCAAAAACTGATGTTCTTCCTCAGTCTTGTTTTCCAGCACAAATATTCTTAAATCAAGATACATTTACTGGAGAACCAAAATAACTTTGAAATTTGAAATAGAAATCAGTCACAATGAAGCGAGTTTCTGCTTAATGTACTGTATCCGTACTGTATGTCGACAGACGAGCGTCAGTGGAAGCTTGTTTCTGCCACCGAATTAAAACATAAAAGAGGTCATTGTGACTTTTTAAAAGTAATTGCGAGTTTATAATCACACAATGACAACTTTTTTCGCAAAATTCTGTTTTCATCTCGCAATTTGTTTTTTCCCCACAGAATAAAAAAAATTAAAAATTGTGACTTTTTATCTCATGATTATGACTTTTTTCACAGAGTTCCGAGTTTACATCTCGCAATTCGTGTTTGTTTTTTTTCGCCGTGGAATTAAAAAATTAAAAAGTTATTGTGATGTTCACTTAAAAAGTCGTAACTATGACAAAAAGTTAAAATTGACAATGTCAAAATAAATATTAAAAAGTAATTGCGAATTTTTCTCACACAATTTTGACTTTTTTTCGCAGACTTTCGCACATTTCGCTATTAGTTTTTTTCCGCTATGGAATAAAAAATGAACAAGTAATTTACTTTTTAATATTAAAATTATGACTTTTTCATAGAATTCTAAGTTTGGATCTTGCGATTTGTTTTTTTCCCCCACAGAATAAAAAAATTAAAAATTTAGACTTTTTATCTCACAATTATGACTCTTTTCACAGAATTCGGAGTTTATATCTTGTAATTATGACTTTTTTTCACAGACTTCCGAGTTTACATCTCGCAATTCTTTTTTTTTTTTCGCCGTGGAATTAAAAAATTAAAAAGTTATTGTGATGTTCACTTAAAAAGTCATAACTATGACAAAAAGTTAAAATTGACAATGTTGGAATAAAAATATTAAAAAGTAATTGCGAATTTTTCTCACACAATTTTGACTTTTTTTCGCAGACTTTCGCACATTTTGCTATTAGTTTTTAAAAAATATACAATTTAGACTTTTTATCTCACGATTATGACTCTTTTCACAGAATTCGGAGTTTACATCTCACAATTCGTTTTTTCCGCCACAAAATAAAAAAAATTAAAAGGTAATTGTGTCTTTTTTCTCACAATTATGACTTTTTCTCACAGTTGTGAGTTTATATTAGGGCTGTGCGATATGAAAAGTCATAATGATCACTTAAAAAGTCATAATTATGACAGAAGAGTTAAAATTAGGATATACTAACTAAGCCATAATAATGAGATGAAAATTTGAAATGTTCACTTAAAAAGTTATAACTATGACAAAAAGTTGAAGTTTCTGCTTAAAGGGGACCTATAATGCCCCTATTTGGGTGTGAGCAAAAACACGCCGTTTTTGTGTTCCTTTAAATGCAAATGAGCTGCTGCTCCCACCCCCTTTCCAGAAGAGGGCGGAGCTTTAACAGCTCAACAACAACAAAGCTGGAGAATCTCACGCAGCTAAAATGAGGATTGTCAGAAACGGTGTCTGAGGTAAATGTAATTAAGCGTGTTTAGATATTTGTACTGGAAACCAAGATAAAAATAGTAACACTTTACAAGAATGTCCCAGTAGTTAAAGTTATTTATTGTGTAAACTAACAATGAGCGATACATTTGTCACAGTATTTATTAATCTTTGTTAATGCTAATAAAAATACAACTCTTCATTATTAGTTCATGTTAACTCAGGTCCATTAAATAATATTAACTTATACACTGAAATTAACATTAACTAAGATCAATAAATAAGTATTTTTTATTATGTTAACAAATGGAAATTTATTGTAAAGTGTTACTCAAAAATAGAACAAAAAATAATTTTTGTATTGTTTTGTTTTGCAGTGTGGTTGGGAAACTTTGTTAATGCGGGTTAACCCAAACTTTATTTATTTATTCTCAAACTACTTCATAATTTCCAGTGAAATATGAAAATGCAATAAGGATAATGAACACAGAGCACACACTTCAGTTTTCTGCTGGGAAAACAACAGGGTGGTCAGGCTGGTTTGTTACTGGTCAACCAGCAGTTAGCACATTAACTGAGATGGTCCCACTGATCTCGACCATAAATGATCAGCCATGTTCAACCATCATAAACTAGCTGAGCTGAACTTCATGAAGGTTTCTCTGATCGCAGATGTTTCCTAAAGCAGCATATAAAGTCTTATTTTTGAAATAATAAGTGGTATTTCCACAAATGCCAAGATTGTGTTAACTAAGTGCGCTGGTTATTAACGTACGTGTGTGTGTGTGCGATCGTTCCCACAGTAGATTATGATGCTAGTTACTGTAGTTTTAGTGGTTAGTTGTTAGTGCCGTGACGTTTGTGAGCACATGTGCTGTGAGAAAGGTTATTTTTAATGTTCAAACTGATCGATTGATTGCAGCTGATGAACATGTATAGCGTATAATCGGCCGTCTAACAGGCTGAAGTGTAGCAGCGTTTGTTGTTTTAGTGGTTGATGGACCATGTTCTTCAGCACAGCTCGCGCTGTGTGTCGCTTGATGCCTTCAACGTCTTCGGCCTTCGTTTGAAATCCGTACTGTATGTCGACAGACGAGCGTCAGTGGAAGCTTGTTTCTGCCACGGAATTAAAACATAAAAGAGGTCATTGTGACTTTTTAAAAGTAATTGCGAGTTTATAATCACGCAATTATTACTTTTTTCGCAGAATTCTGAGTTTACATCTCGCAATTTGTTTTTTCCCCACAGAATAAAAAAAAATAAAAATTGTGACTTTTTATCTCATGATTGACTTTTTCGCAGACTTCCTCGCAATGGGATTAAAAAATTAAAAAGTTATTTAGATGTTCACTTAAAAAGTCGTAACTATGACAAAAAGTTAAAATTGACAATGTCGGAATAAATTTAGACTTTTTATTTCACGATTATGACTTTTTTCACAGAATTCTGAGATTACATCTCACAATTCGTTTTTTTTTTTCTGCCACGGAATTATTTTTTAAGTAATTGTGAGTTTTTAATCTTGAAATTCTGCCCTTTTCGCAGAATTCTGAGTTTACATCTCGCAATTCGTTTTTCCCCACAGAATAAAAAAAATAAAAAATTGCGAGTTTTTATCTCATGATTATGACTCTTTTCACAGAATTTGGAGTTTATATCTTGTAATTATGACTTTTTTCACAGAGTTCTGAGTTTACATCTCGCAATTCGTTTTTTTTTTCGCCGTGGAATGAAAAAATTAAAAAGTTATTGTGATGTTCACTTAAAAAGTCGTAACTATGACAAAAATTTAAAATTGGCAATGTTGGAATAAAAAATTTTTCTCACACAATTTTGACTTTTTTCGCAGACTTTCGCACATTTCGCTATTCGTTTTTTTCTGCTATGGAATAAAAAAATAAACAAGTAATTGACTTTTTAATCTTAAAATTATGACTTTTTCAAAGAATTCTAAGTTTGGATCTCGCAATTCGTTTTTTTCCCCCACAGAATAAATTTTTTTAAAATTTAGACTTTTTATCTCACGATTATGACTCTTTTCACAGAATAGAGTTTACATCTCAAAATTCGTTTTTTCCCCCACAGAATAAAAAAATTAAAAGGTAATTGTGTCTTTTGTCTCACAATTATGACTTTTTCTCACAGTTTATATTAGGGCTATGCGATATGAAAAGTCATAATGATCACTTAAAAAGTCATAATTACAAAAGATTATAATATAATAACTAATCCATAATAATGAAATGAAAATTTGAAATGTTCACTTAAAAAGTTATAACTATGACAAAAAGTTGAAATGATGACAATGTCGGAATAAAAATTTTAAAAAATAATTGCGACTCTCACAATTTTGACTTTTTTAACAGACTATGCCACGGAATAATTTTTTTGTAAAGTAATTGCGAGTTTTTAATCTTGCAATTCTGACTTTTTCGCAGAATTCTGAGTTTACATCTTGCAGTTTTTTTTTTCCGCCACGGAATAAAAAAGTAATTGCAACTTTTTATCTCACATTTTTTCTCACAGTTGCAAGTTTATATTAGGGCTGTGCGATATGGACAAAAAAATACTATCAATGTAAATCAATGTACTAATACTTCAATGTAAAAACGCGCTAGACGGACGTGTTTGACCTTTGCACTTTTACAGCGTTCAGAATTGAAATAAGGTCTAAATTATTAGATATAAATTGTGAAAGTCTAAAGTTAAAAATCTGAATAATGAGATCAAAGGTTGCAATTACCTTTCTTATCTTTTTGTTCCATGTCGGTAATAAGCTTCCGTAAGTTTTTGTTTAGAAACATATTGGAGAGTTTATTATTTTTGTCATGGTAGCTGATGAAGCGTCCAAACCAGGTGCGACGCTACGACACATGCATCGCATCTCCTTCATGTTCATCGAGGGTTTTCGTCCTGAATAGCCGTGAACGCAGCAAGCGAAGCACCACAAGATGTTTTGTTTTGATTTCTGGTGTGTTTTGACGTTTAGCTCCGCCCATATGGCATTGTGTGTTCTGATTGGCTGTGATTGTTTTTGCGTTCAGTGAGCGTCGCGTCGCACCTGTGAAGATCACGTCCAGCTCGTATTTCACCCCAAACCAACAGAGAGAAATAATTATATTTTATTTTTTGGGATAATTAATGGACAGTCGTTTATTTGCACTGTGATTTTTTTTTTTCATGACAAGCATTTACAGAGAATTTATAAGTTGTCAGTTGTAAAGTACATTCATAGAGTACAAATTAAATGTAAATCACTGAATCCCCCCCCCCTGATGTCGGTTAATGGTTAACGGTAAATTTTTTACAAATTACAGTAATGAGAATTTAGGATTAAATGTTTGTCATGAAAATATTGTCACAGTGCAAAACTCCTTAATGTTATTAAAAACAGACTTTATTTATGCAAAATATAATTTGTATAGTTATATTACTATAATAATGAATAATAATAATGGGCATTTCTTTAAAAGATTTATCAATAATTAATTAATTTCCTCCACATAAGAAAGAAATGCTTTTGTAATTCATAATTTTTACATAAAAAAATTGTAATTGTGACAAACTAAGGCAATTATAAGATGAAAAACTTAAAGTCATAATTATGACAAAAAGTTGAAATTGTCTGGTCGAATTTCACTTAAAATGTCATAATTGACACAAGTTGAAATTATGACAATTATGTGATGAAAAGTTGAAAAATTCACTAAAAAATTAATAATTGTGACAAAATGTTGTAATAATGACATAAGTCATAATTATTATGAGATTATGAGATGTCAAAATAACATTTAAAAATTCATGACAAAAAGTTGAAATTGTCGTAATTATGTGATAAAAGTTGAAATTATCACTTGTCAATTATGAGCTAAAAAGTCAAATTTCACTTAAAAAGTAATAATTATGTGAAGAAAAGCTGAAATGCACTAAAACATTAATAATTGTGACAAAATGTTGTAATAACGACGTCATAATTATAAATGTGAAATTAAAAGTCATAAGTATGACATAAAATGTTTAAATTATGACAATTTTTAATCTCACAATTTTAACATTTTATGTCATAATTGAGATTTACCAAAGCATTTTTTCTTTTGTGTCATTAATTTGCTTCCAGAGTCACTCTGAATCTTAAATCTTTATGGTTTCTACTGGATCTGATGATTATATGAAGCATCTGCAGTGTTATTATTGATAGTATTATCACACAGATTTCCTGTCAGTCACATCTGATATGGCAATAATTCTGAAATCACACACATTGTGAGCTCTATATGAATATATATATTATCTGTGAGTGTGTTTGAATGGCAGTATAAACACTTGAATCATGAGAAACACGCAGTTAAAGACTCGTAAAGTGACGTGTTTCTGAGTCGGTGTGAATGAAGTCGATGTGTTCGTGGGATGTTTTGCACGTGATGTTGATGTTTTCACTACAGAGATTCACCTTTATGAATCGGTTATTATAGTGTATCTTTGCCATTATCGTTCATGTATTTATTTCAGTTGCTCTTTTTCCTGTGCTGGACGACAAACATGTACCGCTTGATGTGAGAATAAACACAAAGTCACTGCGGCGGTTTGCATTTTGTAAAATGGCTTTTGCATGAACAGGTTCTGCTCTACGAACATCATGAAGAGATGATATGAGATCAGAGGAAGGTCAGATGTAAGTCATGCTACATTCCTACAAAATCTTATTATTGACATACAAAAAATGACCTGGAGCTGTTTTTTGTATGTTTTAATCATCAAATATGATAAAATATGAGGGACCCCATCCTTATATATATATTTCATGCATAAGTTAAATTGTATACTAAATCAATTTAACGTATTTGGAAAATATTGTGTCTGTAAAGTTATTTAAGTTTTTGTACTCATTCATTCTATAATATTAATTTTTAATGTTTATTTCAAACATCTAATGTAATATATCTTAACCTATTATTTTTGTATTATTTATCTAATAATCCAAATTGTATTTATATTAATTGTAATATGCATATTTAATTATTCATTTTATTATTTAATTTAAAACTTTTCCCCCACGTTTTTCTCAAAAAAAAAAAAAAAAATTATAGTAAAAAAAAAAATGGCAGCTGTGGTTGCCAGAATTTTACCACTTAAAGTCATAATTATGACAAAAAGTTGAAATTAGAGTTCAAATTGACTTGTCATAATTATGAGATGAAAAGCCAAAATTATCACATAAAAAATGATATAAAATTCAGAATTATGGCAGTCATATGCCACATAAGTGTTTTTTCTAATTATGAGATTTAAAAAGTTTAATAATAGCAACATTTTAAGTTTTACAGATTGAACTTAAATTTAGAGTAATAAATGTGTATTTTATTAACTGAAGTGTTAAAAATACAATTTTTTTTTTACCTGTATAATATACCGAGGTGCCTTAATTCAGGTGGAAAATACATGATGGATCAAAGTTCATCTCGAGTTTTCTGAATTAAACGCCAATATATAAAGTGTCTCAGACACAAACACTGAAATAATGCAATAAACATTCATTAAACAAGATGTGACACAAAATCACCTCCAAAAAAACTAAAACCCCAGGGAATTCTGGGAATGTCAGTTAAACACTCTAAACGGTCAGAAACACAAAGAATAATGAATTTCCCAAACTATGTCTTTAAAAATTTATTATAAAAAAAGCACTTCTACACATTATAGGATCGACTGCAGGACGTGTACAAAAATAAGAAGAAATCTAAAAAAACAACAAAACAAAAAAACACTTGCATTATTGCTGGAGTCGTCAAACATGTACATGATGGAAAAACAAGATAAAGCCCATCAGTGATGCTGCATTACAAACACACTCTACTCGTCATCATCCTCCTCCTCCTCATCTTCCTCCTCGTCCTCATCCTCTTCCTCATCGTCGTCGTCATCATCATCATCATCAGGTTGGACCTTTTTAGTTGAGCCCGTCGGTCGACCCGGCCCCCTCTTAGAAGCTCCGCCCCCTGCGCGGCGGTACGCCGCCACATCCTGCCAATCAGAGAGAGGTCAGACACTCTAGACACGCCCATGTGATTAGATAAACATCAAGCCCCAAATCAACTTTATGATGCATCATATTTGAGTTTTTAATATCTGATATCAATCAAAACAGGGTTTCTACAGATTTTATGAAGGTAAATTTAAGACCGATTCAAGAAAATTTAAGCAATAAATTGAATTCAACACTTTTCAACATTTCTCAAAAAACAAGAGTTGATTTCTTGGAAGTTAATTTAAGGATGTTTAGATATTAGTACTGGAAAACAAAAATCCTGAGGAAGATCTTTTTCCTGTTTTTTTTTCTTCCTTTTTTGGAGTGCATGCAATTTAATTTAGGGCCCTATGAAATCAGTATATTTATTTTATTTTTTAGTTTTATTTCATTTTAATGGTTAAATTAAATTTTATTAGTGCATGTCAAATCAATTGAAATCATGAAACATACAATTTAACAGCCATTTTTTTAAAGGTTTAACTAAATAAATTTAGGGTCCTATGAAATGTGTTTTATTTTTTCTCAAAATCCTTTTTTTTAATTTATTTTTTTTAACCGAATTCTGTGTTTTCTATTTTTGGGTGAACATTTTACACATGAGAGAATTTTCATTTGTAAGCGTAGGCTGCTGACCGCAGGGCTTGACATCATGTGCTCGCCCTTCAGACAAATAAATCAGTCACTGTCCGAGTAAAAAAGTTGCTTGTCCAGAAAAAAAAAATAGGATTTTTTTTTTGTTGCATAAATATAATTTATTCTGAAGCAATATTCTCATCTGTGACATATTTACATTTGTGATATTTACCTCGAGGGCACTTTTTTACATTTATAAATGGCTTTTTTCCCCCCTAATCTTGTTAATTATATGCTTCATCTTTCATTTTAAATTCTTAAATTTGATCAATACGTTTAATTCGAATAAGACGACACTATAGGGCTGTAACCAATCAAAGGAAACCATATACACTGAAAAATTATAACTGCATTAAATAATGTTATGAGATCGTTTTATATATTTTCTGAAAATACAAATAAAAAATGTTGGGAAAAAATTATAAACATGAAACTAAATTAATGAGCCTTAATGAGCGAGTCATTCAAACGATTCTTTCAAATCATTCATTAATGAAACAATGTTTCTGTGAGACGCGCCACAGTTCTGCGGTGATCTTTGTTTGGAACTATTTCGCTGCTGAAACAACAGAAACATCAATATTGCACTTAAAATGTAAGTGACTAAACTTGTTTATGGAATCAGTGTAAAGTTTTTTACCGGTATATGTTGAGTTTCTTTCAATCGCCACTTACACTAAATGGATGCAGAATCATTCTCGTGTTTTGGTGTGTATTCCATAGTTTTGTGTGTGGTGTGTGTGTGTGTGTTGTGTGTGTGTGTGTATTGAGGGTTTAATCAGGCTATTGTCTGGTCGGGGAGTAAATTCTCTCTCACTTGATCCTTCAAAAATCCTCTAGTCCCGAACAAGCGGCAGTGTCGAGTGTCAGTCCTACTTTTGATTTATTCATCCAAAAGTTGACAAATTCCGTGACATTCTGCATTATACAGTAAATTCCAGTTTTATGAATGGATTCTGTGAGTCTGTACCCGTTTTCCGCATCACGGTAATCACATGGCCCTAATTTAATGCCATGATACTGAATTTAAGACTTTCTGCTATAATTTAAGAGATTTTTAAGGCCTTAAATTGTAGAAGGTCAAATTAAGACTTTAAGACCCACAGAAACCCTGCAGAACTAATGTCATTTTTAATACATTTTAAATGTTATTTTTTTAAATGTTCAGTTTAAGTTTTCCCAACTAATATTTTTATTTTATTTCATTTAACAGAAATATTTTAGTTATATATATATAGAATTTATACATATGTTACACAATATATTTTAATTATATAAAATAAAAAAGAAAATAATATAAATCAAATAGTATATTATAATTATCTAATTTAATATATAATAACATAATTTTCTCCCACCTTCTCGTATTTCTCGCGCAGTTTCATGGCCTTCTGCTCGTACGGCGCGCGGTCTTTGATGCTCTGTTTCGACCACATCTCTCCCAGTTTCTTGGCGGTCTCTCCGATGGACAGCCCGGGGTTCTCGCTCTTCACCGTCGGCCGATACTCCGAGCAGAAGACGAAGAACGCAGACCTGCGCAGAGAAAGAGCCGTTAAAATCACGAGACGAGTATTTCAGCGTGCTCAGGGCTCATGTGCGGGACGTACGGTGGGCGTTTGGGAGCGTTCGGGTCTTTCTTCTTCCTGCCCGCCTTGCCGACGCCTTTGGGCGGCACGTAGTTCTTCATCTCCTTGTCGTAACGAACTTTATCCGCTTTGGCCATGTCTTCAAACTTGCTCTTCTCCGAAGCGTTCAGCGACTGCAGAGCGACAGACAGAGAAATGGTTGAGCGATTCATTCAACGACACATGAGAGTGAGACACACATGAGAGCCCTCACCTTCCATCTCTCCGAGCATTTCTTGGAGAACTCGGAGAAGTTGACCGGCACGTCGGGACTCTTGCGTTTGTGTTCATCGCGACACGTCTGCACGAAATACGCGTACGCAGACGTCTTCCCCTTGGGTTTGTTCACGTCTCCTTTCACCATGACTGATCCACTGACAGAAAATAACACAGTTACTGAAAATCAAGCATTAAATACACACACTTATATATATATATATATATATATATATATATATATCAGTGCTTCCCACACATAGGCTTTACTTGGGCGGGCCGCCCAGGTATATTAACGGCTGCCCAAGTATATTTGGGGACACATTTATGCTTTTATTATTTTTATCCTCTACAACTTTTGTATCCGCTCATTATGTGTGCGTCAGAACAGTTTACTAGCTGACATTCCCATGTGTGCTGCATATTTGGATATTTCACAAAGAGCGCTGCATGTTGCAAAGTCACAAGGCGGCGCTGTTGTGCGTTCTACAAGCTCGTGCAACAGTGCTTCAGACTGCTTCAATGTGATTCTCAATCAATGAAAAGTGCAGATTTATGCCAAGCGATTGCTAATGAACTCGAGTTGATGAATTATTACAATGTCTACTTTATGACCTTTATATAAAATGTTTTAGACGGTTGTAAGGATAGACATTTCAAAATAAGAGTCCCGGTGTATTTCAGGCTTGTTTATAATTAAAACTTAAGTTTTTTCTTTTTCTTTTGGGCATTATTGGTATTTTGGTTACACAATAAATTGTATTTAATTTGATTTCCATTTAATTCATAGTAAATTATTGTAGTCTCCCCCACAGGAAGAAAAGACTAAGAACATTATTTGCAAGAGAGACACTATATGACAACAAGGAGAACATAGGAAGAGGAGATCCATCAAAAATTTCAATAAATAAAAATACTGTTAAAAATCACACATTTTGTGTTTGTCACATGTAGTAGACCATTTTTGTGCCGTGGCTAATAGGATGTTTGTTCACCCGGCTACCACCGCAAGTATATTTCAAACCTGTGGGAAGCACTGTATATATATGAAAAATACACCAGAAGCATTTGGCCAGTAACTGTCTGATTAATATTGTCTATAACAATTTTGATTTTAAATGCTTGATAAAAATATAATTCAACTTGTAACAATTGCATTAAATGAGATAGTCATTAAAAACTCAAATATTTTTAAAAATAAGTTGCACTGAAATGCATGCATAAATTAGTTCTGGCTTAAAATGCACGAAATTTAACTGTTATACTAATTTAAATGTTTTTTTTTTTTTTTTTTTTTTTTTTTTTTTAAATATTTAGAGTAAATAAAGTTATTTAACTGAGGAAATAATTGCATTATATGGACATCAGTCATTAACAACTCAAATCCAACACAATATAATGTTTATAATCGCTGAAAACACGTTACATTAAAAATGCAATTCACAAAAAATGCATAAAAAAATGCATGTAAAAAAAAATAAGTTGCATTGAAATGCATGCATGCATAAATTAGTTCTGCCCTAAAACAGGCGGATTTCGATGTTTTAAACACTTTTGTTGAGTTGGTCGAGGCTTTTTGTTGAACAAAGATTCCTCCATTTTTCTTTCCCGCCTAATTCCCTCCATACCCACCCCCCCTCTCCCTCGTCTCTCAATCCAAACACATTCTATCATCCATAAACACCAGATTAACTCAATGCACGCGTGAAACGGATCGCAGAGCGCCGTTTCTGCCCGAATCCCCGTTAAAACGGTTTAACTGCGCGAGCGCTCCGGTTACTGCACAACACGAGCGCGCGCGCGGACTCACTCAAATCATGAAAAACCTCATTAAACCGCGATCTCATCTTCAGATAATCTGACGCTACAGCATCGCGCGCGTTTAAATACGAAAACACGCGTTTAAACCGATTTAAAATGTAGTTTTTAAATCCAACAAACCTTTTCTTTATTCTCTGCAGACCAGCGCGCGCCTCTCCTCCGTACTGTGTGTCCCACGTGATCACTTGTGCTGCGTGCGCGTGACGCGCAGAACGCACGACTGCCTGGAGTCGGCGCCTGATTGGTTGAGCTGGCGGAGGAATCCGCAGATCTGATTGGCGGACTGAAGCCCTCAGTGCGGTTCGAATGTTTGTAAACTGAACTATTACAGTTATAATATAATTTAAAATTATAATACAAATGATATAAACTGCATTTTTTTAAAATCCCTTCGCGAACTCAAAAAATTTTGAAAAAAAAAAAAAAAATGTAGGATCAAGAAAATAAGATTGTGGCGTCATTTTTCTCCGCTCCACATGGAGGCGCAATAACACACACTCCTGGTCCACGTGACGCCACGCGCACTCGCAGAAGAAGATCGGGCTGGTTGAGCGCGCGCATCCCTCACACACAAACTGGTTAATATTAGTATTTATTTGTGCTTATATTTGATCATATTTTAGTGTGTCAGTGACAGCGGAAGTGTGTGTTTTGTGTAAACGGATGGAGGAGTTTCTAAAGCACTTTAAAAACCACAGCAGAGCGGTACATTTATTTATTTTTCTTTACACACAGTCTCTCAGTTTTTTATGTTTTCGTTTATGTTTTCTGTCCATATATTATGCTAAATTTCCGGAACATAAAAAAAAATCATGTTTTTGTAAATCATAATTATGACATAAGTTGAAATTATAACATAAAAAGACATAATTATCACACAGAAAGTCATAATTCGGACTTTACAGGTTTTTTTATTCATAATTTTGACTATAAATGTTATTATTTAGACTTTTTAGTGTTAGAATTACAGTTTACCACAGCATAATTTATTTCTTATGTGGCTGAAATGGGCTTCCATAACAATTACATGTATTTATTTATGTATGTATTTATTTATATTTGTTTATTTAACAATTATATTTATTTATTTATTTATGTATATATTTATATATTCATTTAACAATTATATTTATTTATATATTTACAATTATATATATATATATAATATTATATATATATATTATTTACTTAATAATTACTTATTTATTTATTTAAAAATTATTTTTATATTTATTTATATTATTTAACATTACATTTATTCATATATTCATTTAACAATTCTATTTACTTTATATATTATACTTAACGTTATTTTATTTATATTTATATCATTTAACATTTTATTTATTATATTTAGTTAATTATTTATTTAGATTTATTTTTATTTACTTAACAATTATTTATTTTTATATATTTATTTGTAGTTGTTTAACAATTATATTTATTTTATATTTATATTTATTAACATTATATTTATATTTATTAACAATTATATTTAATATATATTTATTTACTTAACAATTATTATTATATTATTAATTTATTTTTTTATTTATATTTTATTTTTACAATTATATTCTATATTTATTTATATTTATTTAACAATTATTTTTTATATATTAATATATTTTTACTTAATTTTATTTCTATTATCTTATTTTATATTTATTTAACCATTACATTTATAATTTATATTTATTTATTTTATTTATTTTTATGTTTTTTAACATTATATTTATTTTTATATATATATTATATATATATTTTTTTTTTTTTTTTTTTTATTTTTTTATTTATTTACTTAATTACATTTATTTATATTTATTTTACACTTATATTTACTTTATATATTTATAGTTATTTAACAATTATATTTATATATTTATATTTATTTAACAATTATTTATATTTATTTAACAGTTACATTAATGTATTTATATACAGATAGTGTGTGTGTCTAGTCATGTGTATGATGATGTCGTGGTGTGTGTTGCAGGAGCAGCGCTGGCTGTCGGAGGTGTTCGAGGGAGTGAGACAGCAGCTCCACCCGCTCATCGACTCGTCTCTGGGTCTGTCTGTGGTGCGTCTGTCTCTGGCTGTGGTGTCGAAGGTCCAGAGAGCCGTCGGGTCAGACAGCTCAGATCTGCCCGTCAGCTACAGGTGAGTGTGACGTCCCTCTGTATAATGTGGCTCATTTAATGCAGTGTGCAAGTCAGGTTTTCTGTATGTATCCAGATATATCCATGATAAACGTCTTTTTTCCTGTCAGGTTGGTGTCCGTGTCGGAGCTGACGCGAGAGCAGCGAACCGCCTGCTGCAGCAGCCTCAGCTGGAGCTCCGCCCACTACCGGGAACGAGCCAGGGGGGCGGAGCAAATGCTGCCCGATTACAAAGCACTCCCACGTGATAACCTGCTTCTGATTGGCTTCCTGTGTGACGGACGGGCCGCTGGGACGAGTGACGGGGTCTGGCGGGTGAGAGACGCCGGAGGGAGTGTATCGTGTACGGTGAGTGGACAGGAAGTGCTTCCACAAACACATGAGCTGTTTTCAATATTGATAATAATCATAAATGTTAATCATAATCAGCATATTAGAATGATTTCTGAAGGATCATGTGACACTGAAGACTGGAGTAATGATGCTGTAAATTCAGCTTTGAACACAGGAATAAATTACACTTTACTATATATTCACATAGAAAACAGCTGATTTACACTGGAATAATATTTCACTGTTTTTACTGTATTTTTGATCAAATAAATGCAGCTCTGGTGAGAATAAGAGACTCTTTCAGAAACATTAAAAATCTCTGGATGTTTTTGTTTGTCGTCCAGATGCTGAAGTCGTCTTGTCTTTGGTTGGGGAGGCTGATGCTGTTTCCCACATGGAACTACATCCCCCAGAATGCACCTGCTGCGGGTTACCTAGAGCTGATCGACCCTCCAGTGTGCGTGACCCTGGAGGCCATGGCCTTTGACCCCGGAGGAACCCTGAGTGAGGTCATGAGTGTGACGCGGGCGGCTGAGCTCCTGAGGCAGAGGTGTGGGATAAAATGATCACAGAAATACTGGGATAAACATTTATAGTTCGGATATAAACACTGATGTCTACGGAAGAGAGTAAATCACCTTCTGAGATTAACTTGATTCTTCAAATAAAGATTGAATCAATTACATTGTTACACCAGTAGGTGACGACGAGTGACTGTTAAAATATGTGATTGTCATTGAATCATATATTATTATTATTTTATATCCATATTGATATATAATCACAAAACTTTAGCCAAATTGTGCAGCCCTACAATCATTCATTCAAGAGATTTGTCATTTCAAAACACTGAGTCATCACATTCATTTAAGTTTTTCAGAAACATCCAGAACAAGTGAAGTCTTTATGAGTGAGTCATTGAATCATTCATTAAGAGATTCATTCAAAACACTGATTCATCCAGTAATGAACAATGAAGTCTTTATGAGGGAGTCTTGAATCATTCATTTAGAGATTCGTTTAATGACACAAGTGAAGTCTTTATGAGTGAGTCATTGAATCATTCATTCAAGAGATTTGGTCAAACACCTGATTCATCCAGTATGCCAAGTGAAGTCTTTATGATGAGTCATTGATCATTCATTCAAGAGATTTGTCAAAAACATGAATCATCCGTAATGAACAAGTGAAGTCTTTATATGAGTGAGTCATTGATCATTCTTCAGAGATGCGGTTCAAAACAACTGAATCATCCGGTAATGACAACAAGTGCCAATTCTTATGGTGATCTTGATCCTTCATTCAAGAGATTCCGTTCAAAAAACACTGATTCATCCTTAAGAAACGTGAGTCTTTATGAGTGAGTCATTGAATCCTTCATTCAAGAGATTCGTTCAAAAACACTGATTCATCCGGAATGAAGAATCTTTACATTAATCATTCATTAAAGATTCGTTCAGAACACTGATTCTCCGGTATGAAACAATGAAAGTCTTATGGGTGAGTCATGAATCATTCATTAAAGAGATTCATTCAAAAACACTGAGTCATCGTACTGAAACAAGTGAAGTCTTTATAGTGAGTCATTGAATCTTCATTAAAAAATTCCTTCAAACACTGAGTCATCCAGTGAACTGAAACAATTTTTGAAGTCTGTATGCGTGAGCATGAATCATTTCATTCCAAGATTCGGTTCAAAAACACTGTTCATCCGTCATGAAACAGTGAAGTACTTTATGAGTGATCATTGAATCATTCATTAAAGAATTCGTTCATAAACACTGATTCATCCCAGTAATGAAACAAGTGAAGTCTTTATGATTGAGTCATTGAATCATTCATTAAAAGATTCATTCAAAACACTGATTCACCATAAATGAACAAGTGAAGTCTTTATGGTGAGTCATTGAATCATTCATTAAAGAGATTCATTCAAAAACACTGATTCATCCATAATGAAACAAGTAAGACTTTTATGAGTGAGTCATTGAATCATTCATTAAAGAGATCATTCAAAAACACTGATTCTCCAGTAATGAAAACAAGTGATTCTTTATGAGTATCATTGATCATTCATTAAAGAGATTCATTCAAACACTGATTCATCCAGTAATGAAACAATGTGAAGTCTTTATGAGTGAGTCATTGAATCATTCATTAAAGAGATTCATTCAAAACCACTGATTCATCGTAATGAAACAAGTGAAGTCTTTATGAGTGAGTCATTGAATCATTCATTAAAGAATTCATTCAAAACACTGATTGAAACATGAGTTTTGATCAGTCATGAATCATTCATTAAAGAGATTCATTCAAACACTGATCATCCAGTAATGAAACAACTGAAGACTTTATGAGGAACTCATTGAATCATTCATTCAAGAGATTCATTCAAAAACACTGATTCATCCGGTAATGAAACAAGTGAAGTCTTTATGAGTGAGTCATTGAATCATTCATTAAAGAGATTCATTCAAAAACACTGAATCATCCAGTAATGAAACAAGTGAAGACTTTATGAGTGAGTCATTGAATCATTCATTAAAGAGATTCCAAAAACCTGAATCATCCAGTAATGAAACAATGAAGACTTTTGGAGTTCATTGAATCATTCATTAAAGAGATCATTCAAAAAGACTGATCTGAAACTTCATTGATCGGATTCATCCGTAATTAAACAAGTGAAGTCTTTATGAGTGAGTCATTGAATCATTCGTTTAATCACCTCTAGTAAATGACATGTTGTTCTGTTCAGAATCAAAGAGAATCATGATCTCTGTTTTAAACATAAGAAATGTCGTGCCGCTCTAGCGCTCTGTGTGTGTGTGTGTGTGTGTCAGGTGTGAGGATCAGGTGTACGTGTGCGTCAGCGGACAGGTGAGCGTCGTCTGTCCGCTGCTGCTGATCGGAGGGAAACGCTTCTTCTGCCTCATCCTCAGTGAAGGAGGATCTTCAGTGCCTGTGTTCATCACGGTCAGTGCTTCTGTCATCTTTAAGATGATGAAGGTTTAATAACACATAAATCATGTTTAACCCCAGCGGTGAATGTGACTTTCTGTCCAAGATGAATGTGAACCTACAGCCTGATGAATCTTCCATAATCCCTCTGGTGTTTGTTTGCCCGCAGGAAGCCAAGCATCAGTACTGGAGGCAGTGTGTGTGTGTCGGCCAGAGCGTGTGGATCTCCTCTCTGCGTGTGTGTTCCCTGCAGGGGCTGGAGGGGCGCTGTGTGCTGTCCGACAGCTGTCAGTCCCGCCTCCATCCGCAGGAGAGCCTGGAAGAGCCGGAGACACACACAGACACCTCAGACACACACACACACCTGCCGTCAGGCTCCGCCCCCACAGTCAGAGTCAAACGCTCCACGCTCATCAGCTTTAAGGTATGTTATATATATATTTTTTAGTAATTTTATTATTAATATTATAGCCATATTGATATATAATCACAAAACTTTAGCCAAATTGGCCTTTGACCTGTGCAATGACCCTGTCTCTGTAGTAACAGTGTGTCTGATTGACAGGGTACAATCACGAAGATTTTGAACGCAGAGGCGGGGCTTTATGAGATTGACAGGCAGGTGGGGCTTTGTCTGGCCTATCAGCCGGCTCAGAAGTGGGGCGGCGGCTTGAGGCCAGGGGCGGAGATTCAGGTGAGTGTATTTGTCGTAGTGTGAAAGCAAACGTAGATATCAACTGGACAAAGAGATGTGATTTCATCAGAACTAACCATCCAAACATTTAAAAAAACGTCTTTTTTCTGCAGCTTCATAACGTCCACTTTACGTACCACGCTTCCCCGTTCGCTCCGCGAGTCGTCTTGTGTGCGTGTCTGCGCTCCAGCTTGCAGATCAGCGCCTTCAGCCCCTTGAGTTCAAAGGTCGAGGTGTCGGGGTCACACAGTCCGCTGCAGTGCCTCCTGCTGGAGAAGAATCTGGGTGCGTCGCAGTATCTGTGGCTCTGCTACTGCCAGAGCGCTGTGACAGAGAGGTGACGATAATTTTTTAATTTTTCATGTTTTTATCTGAAAAATAATCCACAATTGATATTTATCCTAGTTCATGCAGAGCCCTAGCTGAAATACTATAGCGTATGGTCACAGTCCTCGCTCCTGTCTGTGTGTTAGGTTGTGTCCGCGCTGGGTGAGAGCGGAGCGAGTGTGTGTGGTCGCCGGGCGGCTGTTGGAGTTTGTGTGTGACGCTGAAGAGAAGACACAGAAAAAGAGAAACATTTACAGAGAGATGATACAGGAACCGCACCAGTGCCCTGTTACCACGGTAACACACATACCCACATATACCCTGTTACCACGGTAACACCCACACATACTGTTACCATGGTAAGATACACACACACACACATATACCCTGTTACTGCGGTAACACCCACACATACCGTTACCACAGTAACATACATACCCACACCGTTACCACGGTAACAACCCACACATACGTTACCACAGTACACACACACCACACATATACCGTTATAACACCCCACACATACCGTTACCACGTAACAACATACCCACATCCCTGTTACCACAGGTAACACACCACACATACGTTACCAGTAACATACATACCCACATATACCGTACCCTAACCCACATACCTATTCCACAGTAACACATACCGTTACCACGGTAACACAGACACACATACCCTGTTACGAAGGTAATGCACCCACACATACCCTGATACCACGGTAACACACACACACTTATTACCACTGTAACATGCACACATACCATTACTGTGTACATACATTCACACATATACCTGTACCATGGTAACACATTACACATACCCTATTACCACACTAATACCTACACATACCGTTACCATGGTATAAAACACCATTACCATGGTAACACCCACACATACCGTTACCATTTTAACATACACACATACCCTGTTACCACGGTAACACATACACACATACCGCTATCGTGGTAACATACATACACACATATACCCTGTTACCACAGTCGCCTGTTACCATAGTACACTACCATACACAGGAACACAAGCACACATACCCTATTACCATAGTAACACACACCCACACTACTGTTACCTGGTAAAGCACACATACACCAACACATACATACCCTGTGGTATACCTACCAACATACCTGTTACCTGTACCCACGGGTAACGAACATACCTATTACGTAAGTTGTTACCACGGTTATCTGAAGAAAAATAAAACCTGAAATAAAATGTAAATATTAGATGAAGTTGAATTTCTAAAATTACTAACTAATAAAAAGTAAAATAGAAATAAAAAATATAAAAATATCACATTAACGCACACTCCTACACAGTGTACAAAGTTATTACGAACATTTTTTTAACCCTAAACGAAGAGCGAAAGAGAACTCGTGTCTGACACATACTCTGTTACCATGGTAATATACCCACACATACACTGTTACCACGGAAGCATGCATCAGTTAATTGATGGCGAAAAATCATGTGTATTGGTTGTGGCGTAAACATACATTTTGCAGAATTAATGTTAAAGGTGCTCTAAGCGATGTCATTTTTAGGCCATTTTAAATCAGCAAACATACTATCCGTGAACACACTGTAATGGTATCCGAACAGCTTAACAACTGGTGTAAACACGCTCCAGCCAGGATTTGCGTTATGGTTTCGGAATCTAGCTAAAAACAGACGTCAACAGGATTACTCCACCAGGATTTATTAATTAATTGATCATTACCTTACTTTTGTTCAGTGTGTTAATTTAAATAAAACAGTGCTTATGGGAAATGTGTCAAACGTGTTTCCTGTTGTTGTAAATCTGTGTGTGTGTGTGTTTCAGTACTGTGTGTGTTGGCCGTCTGTGGCGCTGTGGTCAGTGAAGCAGCTGTGTGATTGGATGAGTCGTGAGGTGTGGGCGTGTCTCTCTCTGCTGGCTCTCCTGCCTCCGTCTGCGGCTCACATGACGGCGGTGGAGCTGAACGCGCCTCTGTCCTGGTCCGCACACACAGTCCCGCTGGAGCACGCGTCCTCGGAGCCGCTGCTGTTAGTGGGCGTTCTGGAGCTGGACTCCACCCGCGCCACACTGCAGCTCAGAGACCAGACGCTCGCGCTCGACTGTGTGTGTGTCCAAACCGGCCAATCAGGAGCCAGAACCTCAGACGTCGACACAGCCTGGCAGGGTAATCACACTCACGGTCAACATGATTAATATTGTTATTAGAAACATAATATTACTGTGTTTTATATAACGACAGTGTTAGTTTAGTTTTTGTTTTATTTTTATAAATTTTTTGAATTAGCTTATTTTTAATAAGCCTTAACATAAGCTTAAGTTTTAAGTCATTTTGTTATGTGCATTTGTCATTTTTTATATTGCTATTTACGTTTCATTTATTTTTTTTTAACTAATATTGATATTCAATTGTGTGTAAATGGGCTCAGATGTTTATGACAGATGTTCAGTGTGTGTGTGTGTGTGTGTGTGTGTGTGTGTTTAGGCTGTCTAGTGTGTGTGCGGCAGTGTACTTTAGTCATGGAAAGGTTCATGAAGACACATTTCCCTTCCTGCAAACATCTGGATCAGCCGAGTTACATCACACACAAACACTGCAGGTACAAACACACACACACACACACACACACACACACACACACACACATATCAAGGCAGGTTTATTTATGTACAGTAGCAATTTTTCATACATTCAAAGTGATTAAAATAATAATAACAGTAAAAAGAACTAAAAATAAATGAAAATGAGCGCACCTGAGACACTCTTTACACAGGTGTGTGTGTGTGTGTGTGTGTGTGTGTGTGTGTGTTTGCAGGGTTTATCTTCAGCTCTGTGTGGATGATCTGACCATCATCAGTCCATCTGCTGCCATGAGCCGCCACCTGTTGGAGAGACGAGACCGTCCAGAGAAATCCCGTGATGGAGGGACGTCAGAAACCGCTAAGAGACCCAGAGCTGACGATTCCGCTGACACTCACACGTCCAAACGACCTCTGACCCCTGCGCCGTGCGTGAGTTTGCTCCTCAGGCTGGAGTCCAAGCAGGGCGTGACGCTCCAGAACGGCTCCGGCGACGCTCACAGACTGCAGCTGGGCTTCGTGTGCCGAGCCACGTGTCTGGGAGACGTTCAGCGCTGGGACAACGATCCCAAGAACTGCAGGACGCAGGAGCGAGAGCGAGACGGAGACCATCGGAAGGTCAGAACCATCGGGTTATCGGTCACATCCGTCGTGTTAGAGTTTCACATGGAACTGCATGATTAGATCTTTAAAAGATCTTTAAACACGATGCTCCTATTGAACCTTTGCGATCAAAATAGAGTAAATCACCGTCTGAAAGTAGCTTGCTTCAAATAAAGATTGTATCAATTTCCTCGTTACACCATTAGACAAATGACTGTTAAAAATGTATTAGTCATTGAATCATTTACTCAAGAGATTTGTTCAAAAACACTGATTCATCCAGTAATGAAACAAGTGAAGTGTACGAGTGAGTCATTGAATCATTCACTCAGATCTGTGTGTGTTTTGCAGATTGAGTTGCACTTCATAGGTTCGTGTGTTCGCTGGTTCCCTGTCGTTCATCCTGGATGTGTTTACAGATTAATCGCACTCAACACTGAGGTACGACTCGCTTTCTTTCACTGTTTCATTGTATATGATATTTGACTCTCGGCTTAAAGTCTGTTATTCTGACCAAGAGCCGCCCATTTTGACAGGAAGAGACCGTCTGACTGACATATACAGCCATCAATCACAGTTCTGTTTTTAACATGTCATTTAGAGTTCAATCTGAAATCAGTGATGCCACAATAACGGACGAATGTGATATTGACGGAGAAATTCAGAGCCGAAATAATTACTATTATGTTAGCTTGACAAAGGAATCATACTGAAATGCTATTTAACCTATTTAGAAACATGCTAGCTATGTGCTAAATCATGTTAGCAACATGCTAAAATGCGTTAGCATAGTGCTAAATCATGTTAGAAACATGTTAGCAGTATGTTAAATCATTAGCAAAATGCTAATGCTACATGTTAATTTATGTTAGAAACATGTTGTGTCATGTTAAAATCATTGCAATGTGTTAAATCATGCTAGCAACATACTAAACGTTACTAGGTGTTAATTCATGTTAGAAACGTTAGCAATATGTTAAATCATGTTAGCAACATTTAGGTGCTAATTTAATGCTAGAAACATTCTAACAACTTGTTATATCATGCTAGAAACATGTTAGCAATGTGTTAAATCGTGTTAACAACATACTAAATCATGCTAGGTGCTAATATATGTTAGAAACGTGTTAAATCATGCTAGAAACATGCTAGCAGTGTGTGCTAAATCATGCAAGCAATATGCTAAATCATGTTGGGTGTTAATTTAATGCTAGGAACATGTTATTAACTTGGTAAATCATACTAGAAACATGCTAGCAATGTGTTTAACAATATTCTAAATCATGCTAGGTGCTAATTTGTGTTAGAAACATGCTAGCAATGTGTTAAATTATGCTAGAAACACTAGCAATATGCTAAATCATGTTGGCAACATACTAAATCATATTAGGTGCTAATTCATGTTAGAAACATGCTAGCAATATTAAATCATGTTAGCAACATTTTAAATCATGTTAGGTGTTAATTTAATGCTAGAAACATTCTAGCAACTTGTTATATCATGCTAGAAAATGCTAGCAATGTGCGAAATCGTGCAAACAACATGCTAAATCATGTTGGGTGTTAATTTAATGCTAGGAACATGTTATCAACTTGCTAAATCATGTTAGAAGCATGCTAACAATGTGTTAAATCATGTTAGCAACATACTAAATCACGCTAGGTGCTTATTTATGCTAGAAAAATGTTAGCAACTTACAAAATCATACTAGCAATGTGTTAAATCATGCTAGAAACATGCTAACAGCCTTTTAAATAATGCCAGCAACATAAAACATGTTAGCAATATGTTAAATCGTGCTAGAAACATGCTAGCAACCGGCTAAATTATGTTAGCAACATTAAATCATGTGAAAACATGTTAGCAATGTGTTAAATCATGTTAGAAACAAATAAAAATCATGTTAGGTGTTAATGTATGATAGAAAAATTCTAGCAACTTGCTAAATCATACTAGCAATGTGTTAAATCATACTAGAAACATGCTAGCAATGTGTTAAATTATGTTAGCAACATTAAATCATGCTAGAAACATGTTAAAACATTTTAGCAATTTGTAGATTCATGATAGAAACATACTAGCAACCTGTTAAATCATGCTAGGAATGTTAAAACATGTCTGTAATATGCTAAAACATGTTAGCAATGTGTTAAAACATGTTTATAAAATTTTAATCACTTTGAGTAAAATCTACAAACTTCAAGCATTTCAAAGTTATTTCAAACTGTCAAGCCAACATGAAAGTTTATCAAACTCTACTCATCTAGTTTACAGATATAATTGATTTACTTTCTTAAAGAGACAGTACACCAGAAATGATCATTCTGTCGTCATTTACTCACATTCGATCCAAGCCTGTAGAGAAGAAAGCATGTCATACTGTGAGTAAATGATGACACAATGATGTCATCTCTCTCTCAGGATGCGAGTGTGTTAAAAGCCAAAGGAGTTTCAGCGAGGGGCGGAGTCACACAGCTCAGTAGCCCCGCCCTCCTGCTGCAGCCGCAGTGGCGCATGCACACGCTCACAGACGAGCTTCCTGACGCACAGGTACAGTTCGCTTTAGTTTAGTACCTCAAGTTCAATTAAATGAAAATAGCAGAAATAAAATCTGTTTTCATGTCTTCTTCATCCTCAGTCAGGTGTTCCTGCGCTCATGAGCGTTTCTGAAGTTCTTCACAGCAGGTGACGATCATCATCTTTAGATCTGTAGACGTTCACATCTGCTGTCAGTCACTGAGGGACGGTCTGTGTGTTTTTACAGCTCCGCCCCTGATATCGTCTCCTTTTATGGAGTCATTTCTCAGCGAATCTCATTACAGGAGGACAGCGGAACAAAACCCAAAATCCAATCACTGACTGCTGCTAAAGGTTTGGCTCCGCCTCCACTTTCTGCCTCTACAGCTGCTGATCCAGTCATAGTCTCTGTTTCACAGAAATCTCCTTCACTGTAATCATCCAGATCCAAACACTGAAGAGGATCTGAGGGTCCGTCTGACCGTCCAAGATGGCGAATGTCCA